>JZKD02S1399271.1:0-11283 GCA_000966675.3 Picea glauca
GTACCTCACATCATAGCTTCCTACTTGTGCTGAAAACCGCGTTGTCATCAAGGTTCGGCATTGTGTCCAGTCTATGATATTGCTTTTATGTGTCCCCCACCATCTTGCTGGTGTAGCTTTCAGGGCCTCATTCATAACCAAAAACCTCTATTGTGCTGGTACAATTTCTTCAAATTCCATCAAGAAGGATTCTAAAGGATTCAGACCATCAAAGGTAGGTAAGTTACTTATTGTTGTACTAATCCATTGAACCTTTTTGGTCAGGCGAACACATCTCCTTGTGGATACTTCATACATATGGTTATGCCAGTTCTCTACCACTTCTTATGAATTTTATGAACACCCATTTTCACTTCGCCATCTTAGATTCCCATCAGTAGTAGGGTTGATATAATCCTATTGTCTGGGTATTAATTTATAGATGTTTTCCATCTCATATGCGTAGTCTTCTTCTCTAATGGGCTATGTATATCACAGAACTTCATCTATATCTAATGGTACAATGACCCGAAGTCTATATCCTTCAAATGTCATGCATATTTTCTTTAAATCAACCACAGTAGAATTGTTGAAGGCCCGATCAATTCCTAGTAATGCAGGGTAAGGGAAGCTATCATCAACAATTTCAATTACCTGAAAGTATGCAAAGGTTCTAACTCTGTCGATGTCCATAGGGACATGCTCCAATCGTCCAAATGGGCTGACAACTTACTGATTAGCCATGAAAACCCTGATAGGGGAGTATATCAGCTTGGGTTTTCCCATCAGTGCCCAAGTTTTCTTCGTCATGACATTGACATCTGATCCTAAGTGGAGGACCACATAGTCTATATCATACTCTCCTATTTGAGCATTCAAATGTAATTCTTTGTTTGTTCTTCTCTTCTTACCAATAAGGTGTACCGCCCTATTCAGGAAGGGGTCTACCTTTCCTAGCTCATACTTCCTTATTAGGTTATGTCACTCTTGTACAACTTTCTCATCCTGAATTAATTTAAGACAAGTGTAGAAAAAGTAGATGAGTGTACTTATCTATTTTCCTTCTTTATGCCCAGCTGATTGATCAAATGCCTGAGGCATTCTATAATATTTTACTTTTGGTTTCATTCTAGATGAGGACCCTTGGTTCCTCTTGACCTCTTATCTTGCTTCCTCAAAGATTCGTCTTTCATTATTTGCATAAAAATCCTAAGTCTTCTCCTCAACTTTCCTGATGCCTAACTCTTCTGTGATATTTCTTTGGGTTGTTCTATCCTCTCCTATAGCAGTGCCTCCTTGAGTAATGAAAGTGACTCTAGGGTTGGTTCCATGAGGTTCATAATATTTCATTTGTACTTGTGGGTTATGTTGGGGTCCTCGTGATGCAGGAGCATCTCAAGCGATCTAGCGCAGAGATAAAAGGCAGCTGGAAAAGCACCCAGTGCAAATTTTGAAAATATCTTGAAGTTAATGCGCCAATCATAAATGAGATAATTAAGAAGGAGCACAGTTGTAATATTGTAAAGGACCTTGAGCGATCCTCTCTCGTCCATAGTAGGTAGAAGGCATTTATAATAGTTAATGAAGGTAGATAGAATTGAATATTAGATTAGACAGTTTTAGAGCGCAAGAGGGAAACGGGATATAGACACCCTCATTGTGTATTGTAACATAGAATGGGATTATGCCAGTTGAGAGCATAGAGAATAGAAGAAAAGAAGAAGAGAGTTGTATAGAAGAATTCCATGTACAAAAGTTCTGCATTAATACAAAAAGGGTTTTGATTCAGACTCATGGTGTTAAAATATTCTCTGTGTATGTATTGTTGAATGTGATGCTCATGAATGTTTTACTCTTTCTGCCATGCAATTGATGTTTATGCTATGTGTGTATGATTTCTTGTTAAATGTTTGAAATCTGAGAGAGAGAGAGTAAGGGAAATGAGTTTCAATTGTTTCTTTGTCCGAGTGAGTAAAATTCCTGCAAGGAGTGTAGTGGAGTTTGTCCGCAAGGAGTGCGTTGACAGAAGTTAGAGTTCATCTCTAAAAACTTAGGAGAGATAGATTTTGTTCTCATTCCCTCGGAAGTGAAACTAGGAATAAGAGTCGTGAAAGGAGTGCAAAGGCCGAGTAAAGTCTCAAAGTTGTGAACCTGAGAAATTGTTGAAGGACTTTAATTCCTTGGAGTAATTGAGGAATTTTCCACAAGGAGTGCGTGCAGGAGTCTTCTTCAAGACTCAGAGTTAGAGAAAGATCAGGAGGGATAGAGTCTCCATAGTCGCCGGAGAAAGCACAAGAAGTTTGTGCATAGGAGCATTGAGAAGGTGTCGCAAATTTGTTCCGCAAGTGGTTAAGTACCATGAGAAACACTTTGGTAAACGGTTGTAGAAGTCCTTCAGAAGGAAGGAGAACGGATGGTCGAAATTCTCCATGGAGAATTTGTGAAGTCCCACGAGCCGTCAGATTTCGCAGAATAGAAGGGGAGTTATGGAGAGTGTTTTCAAAGGTTCAAGCTCAGGAGAGGTAGAGCCATAGATTCAAGCCAACAAGGGCCGTTGGATTTTCCCGAGGATCTCCGTTTTAGGATTTCATGAACTGAAGTCCCAAAATCTTTGCATCAAGACTCGCGAAATCGCAAAGGATGAATTTTTGAAGGGACGAAAGGATTTTGTGGAGCCATAGAAGATAGCAGGGAAGACATGTGGCGCACTATCAACACGGAAGTCAATTTCATTGACCATTTCGGGGTTTCATGGGTGGAAGTCCCGAAATCTTTGCATCAGAAATCATGAAGTCCAAAATCCTGATGGAATGAGGAGCTGTTGAAAAGTCAACTTTGTGAGCACATCGAAGTTTCGGTAATTCAGGTTTCGGGGGGACGATTTGCATGACATCACAACTCCCGAAATTGTGATAACGAGAAATCTTAAATTGACAAAGGAAAGGTCAAGTGTTGACTATTTTCGGGTTTTTGGGGATTTGAGAGATAGGGCACTTGACCACCGAATTCACAAAGTCACGAAGTCCGATCTTCCGAAGTATAAAGGGGGTAATTTCTCAAGGTTATTTGTGGGTACAGATTTCTCGAAAGGGAAATATAAGAGTCAATTGTTGAGATCTCTTCGGGCCAGTGGAAGAGGAAATATCCTGTGTGCGTGGACTTTCGACCTGTGGGTTGGGAGGGCTGCGTCACCTCGTCTTTCCTGAAGCTTAGCCAGTAGCACAGACCATTCATCTATGACATACTCAAAGGAGTTACAGTAACTACAGTTTGTTAAAAGTATTATGACAATCCCTTGCCAGGTGTCCTGGTTGCGTGCAGTTATAACAAATGATTTGTCCTCGGCCTCAGCCCATACCTCCTCCTCATCCTCATCCTTTGTATCCACCATGAGGATTTAAGTTTCCTCTCCCTGGAGAGATGTACTGTAGAGTGTTTCCTTCTTGTTTTACTTCTCCTTGAATCTTGTATATGTCCCTCGACCTCTCATGTATGAGATTGTAAGCTCTACAATCTCGATCATCATGCCCCATTAATTTACAKAATGTGMAATACAAGTTTGTGGGTGTMTAAACATACTTCTGCATGTAATATCACTCACYTGGGTGATGCCTATTTCTGTACACATCACACCACRATAGGTTAGCTTACTTCAAGGGGATCGACGCTCCTGAGGCCAAATACTCATGAAATAAGGGACAATGTTCCTTATCATGACCTTCTGATCTGAATATTACACACCAGACATCTTCCCTCTTGTCTTTTCCCTTATCTTTATTCATATCCTTGACCTGTAAAGACAAACTGGTTAGCTAACTGAAGATATGGCTCATGCCTGAGCTCGATTCTCCCATAGGTGGTGATTCAAGATTCATGGTGATTTCCAAAGATTCTGCCTGCAATGCAATCTTATGATGCATCAGAGGGACTCTCGAGGATCTGAAATGTTAATCATCCTGTTAGGGTCTTGAATCTCTGGTCAAACTCCTAAACAGGTTCTGCTATCTTTTGTTTGATCTGTTTCATCTCTATAATACATTGTGACTCCAACTTAGGTTTCTTAAACCCTGCAATCAACGCATTCTTGATCTCTTTCAGTGGCTTAGGATGTGCCAGTCCTTGGACAAGTTTCATGTACTAGCTCATTGCGCGGTCCCTTAGCGTAGTGTTGAACTGGGTTCTCTTGATGGCTTCATCGGTGATACTTTTAATATTCCATACATATTCACACAAAAACCAATGATGATCTGGATCTTCATATCCATCTCCTCTAAAGATAGGGAGCCTCATTTCATCTTCCATAGAGTTCTCTAGGATTCTCGTCTGAGTAGATGTCTAGCTACTAGTAACAGTGCTATGAGGACTCTAGTTGTTCTAACTATTCTGACTACTAGGTACTATTTAAAGAATAGGAGTTTTAATGTTACTTACTTCAGTAGTCTACAAAGTTCCTGAGGTTTCTAGTTTTCTTTGGAAAAGTTATTCAACTTCACCTTCTTTAGTTCTGGTGGGCTCTGAATGTTCTTTGTCGGTTAGATCTACCTCTTCTCCACTGTAGAAACCCTCTTCTCCATTGTTTTTCTTAAACAAGTTCTCAAGGTGAACCCCTCAGAATACTTTCCCACTGCGCATATGTCCTGCTTCTCTGTCACTTTCGCTGTCCGAGTTCTTGAACATTAGCCTTTTCAGGTCCGACCAATCTACTGTATCTTCAAGATGTGGTTTTCATGCAAGAGCATCTTGATTCTTAGCTTCAGAAAGTGAAAAATTTTTCCTCTAGGTCCTTTAAAAAAGTATGTCTTGGCATGGCTATACGATTATGTTCTGTCAACAACAAACTCAGTGATATACCCTCCAATGGTACTATCAAACCAATGATCTACTGCTCTGGATACATCATTTTCAACTCTCTTGAACTTATGGATCAGTGTCGGTGTCCAAACCATAGGAGGTATAGAAATGATATCGAACTGGATATTGGCTAACCTAGACAACCACTCAAACAACTCCTGGTGGATTCCTCCAAAGAATATCTCGTGAATGTCGATGAATATGTATCTTTGTAGACAATATTCAATACTCATTTTAGGGTTCTTTTTTCTAGGCTTCAATGAATTCCCTCTTGATCCTCTATCTACTTTTGAATCCTTGTCTTTGATGGGAACCACCTTGGCATTCCCTTAAAAAGTTTTTGGTCCTGGAAATAGAACCACTTGTTGGCACAGAGGAAGACCTAGGGTGCACTCCAAGAGTGCACCAACAATCCCTAGCTACTGGCCCTTTTGGCAACACTTACGAAGCATATGAAGTCTCACATGAAGTAGCTAGGAGGGGGGTTGCAGGATAGACATGTCTACAACCAGGGGAATATCAAGTGGAACTAATACAAAAATAATGTAGCATTCATGTGCCACTTATTAGCTATATATACTCTATGTAGCTATAGATCTGACCTAACACAATAATGCAAATGGCAGCATAACAATGACAGGAATTCATGCACCAATCACACATAGAACACAAAATGTATGTGGTTCACCCTATCTCTAGGGATACATCCAAAGAACTATGCTTATGATATATTAAGGTAAAGCTTACAGTTTTGATTTGTGGTCTAGCCAGTAGATCCTCTCTCTTCTTCTCTCTTCCTCTCCCCTTACTATGCATCCAGCTATAGGATTTGATCTCCACACCTAGTTGAAGATCTTACAATACTAGAAGGCTCTCACTCTCATCACTTCTCTCTCTCACAGTACAATAAGATCTCAATCAAAAAAAATTGATAGCAATACCCAACACTACTACCCTCTCGACCAAGGTCCTCTCGAGCTCTATTTATACATTATAGTCCTCATCGATAGCCTTAGGTCGAAACCTAGGTGTCAAAAACCCTAATTACCCAAAACCCTAGGTGTCTAAAACCCTAGGTCAACTTGACCCACATTTTTTGGGCTTCTCTAGCCTGTCTTTCCTTCCTCGTCACATGGTGCTCCAAAGAATCCAATGGTGGATTTATCTACTTGTTGAGTTTTCCAGGATCCTTTTCTTTTTCTAATTTGTCATCCTTGATCTCCTCATCCAACGACTTTATTTTTTGTACTTCGCTCCATCTTTTCTTCTCTTTGGTTACTTCGACCCAGTGACAGTCACTATGTTTCCCATGCAGTTCTTGTTTTACCTTTTCTTCCTTGATATTCTCTTCCTTCCATGGCCAAGGGAAAAAAGTTTAACTTCACCATTGAAACAGATGATGCTACTTGTTTAAACTAGTTTACATTGATAATTTGGCATGGAAGAACAAGACCATTTCCACCTATACATTATTCTTTGTTATAATATGTGATGGAATTTTTAATAGTGGGGTAGAGATTGAGGTAAAGAAGAAGAGTTGATATCATGAACCTTGTTTGGGCCATGCCATATTTAAAATGAACATTGACTACATTATTTATTGATATCTTCCTTCAACTATGAGTATTCACTTAGAGAAAATGATACTATGAGTTGAATTGGAGAGTAATTATGAGGCTATTTTATGAGGAAAAAGCATGGACATGAATTTTAATATCTTTTTGTGAGAAATTTCCTCGGTGAAAGTGAATTTCATCTTCCTAAAATCTCATAGAGAACTTGGAAGGCCAATGGTGGAAAATACAAGTATATAAAATGTCCCATGGTGCTCCAATATGCTTATTAAATTAGACAACAATGTACATCAAGGTTGTCATATCAATTGCACCAAAAGACACCATATTCTTTATGAAATATTACTATGTCAGAATTGAACTTCATGTCCTAAATAAACCTCCTTAAANTATGGAACTACGTCCTCTTGAACTATGACCTCTAGATCTATGACATGTGGATCTACGCCATATAGAACTATGACCCATGGAACTATATATGTGCATTTACAGAAGCACGCATATACATAAACCAACTTTTGTAAATGTGCATATACATAAGCTTGTTTTCATAAATGCACATGCATAGAATTTTTCTTTCTTATATGTGCACTTCCGTATATGCGCATTTACAAAAGGAGGCTTTCATAAATGTGTGCATATATGGAAGCCAACTTCCGCAAATGTGCATTTACGAAAATACACTTCTGTATATGCGCATATACTAAATAAAACTTTCATAAATGCACATATACAGAAGTTGGATTCCTTATATGCACACATCTACTAAAGTTTGATTCATATATGCACACTTCTGTATACGAAAACGAACTTCTATAAATGTGCATATACAAAAATTGGCTTTCGTATATGCCCGAATATACGGAAGTGAACTTCTGTATATGTGAATTTACAAAAATTAACTTTCGTATATGCACTCTTCCATATATGCACATATACTAAATCTAATTTCTATAAATACGAATTTACGAAAGTTGACTTCAATATATGTGCATTTATGAGAGTTGGTTTCGGTATATGAGCGCTTTCGTATAAGCCCGTATACAGAAGCCAAATTCTATATATGCGCAGTTAAGAAGAACTTATGTATATGCACATTTACAGAGAACTTCTGTATACGTGCATTTACAAAAGTTGGAAATAGTATATGCATGTATCCAGAGGCGTGCATATATGGAAGCCAAATTCAGTCAATATGCATTTACGAAAGCGTGATTTTGTAAATGCACATATATGGAAGTTGGTTTCCATAAATGTAGATTCAATATATACGCATATATGGAAACACAGATATATGGAAGCTAAATTCCATAAATGGGCATATACAGAAGTTGGATTTCGTATAAGTGCACATATACAGAAGCCAACTTTTGTAAATGCATATTTATGTAAATTGATTTTCGTATATATTTGCTTTTGTATATACACATTGATTGAATCTAACTTCCACAAATTCCCATTTATGAAAGTTAGCTTCTATATGAATTTATGGGAAATGGTTTCCGTATATCAATGCTTTCGTATAAGCATATATATGGAAGCCAACCAAATTTTGTATATGCGCATTTCTAGAGCACTTTTGTATACATGCATATAAGGAAGACAACTTTTGTATATGAGAATTTACAAAAGAACACTTCTATAAATGTGCATTTAAAAAAGTTAACTTCTGTTTATCCGCATATAGGGAAGAGCGTATATACGGAATCCAACTTCCATATATGCGCATTTACAGAAGTTGGATTTCGTATACGCATGTTTCCGTATATGTGCAGATACGTAAGACAACTTCCTTATATGTGCATTTATGGAAGCGCACATTTAGTGAAACCAACTTTTTTAAATGCGTATATAGAAAGGTTGTTTCCCTAAATGCACATACATGGACATTGGCTTCCATATATGCACACTTCCATATATGCACACTTTCATATATGCGCATTTACAAAATGCGTCTTTCTTAAATGTGCACATATACGGAAGAAAACTTCCTTGAATAAGATTTTAAAAAAATGCACTTCCATATATGCGCATATATTGAATAAAACAACCGTATAAGAACATATATGGAAGCCAACTTTTCTATATGTGAATTTATGGAACACTTCCATATATGCGCATATACAGAATTCAACATTTACAGAAGCACATGTCTATAAATGTGTATTTATAGAATTTGTCTTACGTATATGCACATATACGGAAGCACACATATACAGAGGCCAACTTCCATATATGCGCATTGACGAAAGTTGGATTTCGTATATGCATGTTTTTGTATATGCGCATATACGTAAGTCAACTTCCATATATGNCTCTAGAACTGACCTTTAGAACTATGACCTTTGGAACTATGACCTATGCAACTATGAATTGTGGAACTGTGAACTGTGGAACTATGACCTATGGAACTACGTCCTCTTGAACTATAACCTCTAGATCTATGACATGTGGATCTACGCCATATAGAACTATGACCCATGGAACTATATATGTGCATTTACAGAAGCACGCATATACATAAACCAACTTTTATAAATGTGCATATACATAAGCTTGTTTTCATAAATGCACATGCATAGAATTTTTCTTTCTTATATGTGCACTTTCGTATATGCGCATTTACAGAAGGAGGCTTTCATAAATGTGTGCATATATGGAAGCCAACTTCTGCAAATGTGCATTTACGAAAATACACTTCTGTATATGCGCATATACTAAATAAAACTTTCATAAATGCACATATACAGAAGTTGGATTCCTTATATGCACACATCTACTAAAGTTTGATTCGTATATGCGCACTTCTGTATACGAAAACCAACTTCTATAAATGTGCATATACAAAAATTGGCTTTTGTATATGCCAGAATATACGGAAGTGAACTTCTGTATATGTGAATTTACAAAAATTAACTTTCATATATGCACTCTTCCATATATGCACATATACTAAATCTAATTTCTATAAATACGAATTTACGAAAGTTGACTTCAATATATGTGCATTTATGAGAGTTGGTTTCCGTATATGAGCGCTTTCGTATAAGCCCGTATACAGAAGCCAAATTCTATATATGCGCAGTTAAGAAGAACTTATGTATATGCACATTTACAGAGAACTTTCGTATACGTGCATTTACAGAAGTTGGAAATAGTATATGCATGTATCCAGAGGCGTGCATATATGGAAGCCAAATTCAGTCAATATGCATTTATGAAAGCGTGCTTTTGTAAATGCACATATATGGAAGTTGGTTTCCATAAATGTAGATTCAATATATACGCATATATGGAAACACACATATATGGAAGCTAAATTCCATAAATGGGCATATACAAAAGTTGGATTTCGTATAAGTGCACATATACA
The DNA here is from genome assembly GCA_000966675.3 of Picea glauca. Lineage (NCBI taxonomy): Eukaryota > Viridiplantae > Streptophyta > Pinopsida > Pinales > Pinaceae > Picea > Picea glauca. The sequence continues at coordinate 9,778 of JZKD02S1399271.1, forward strand.
GAAGCCAACTTTTGTAAATGCGTATTTATGTAAATTGATTTTCGTATATATTTGCTTTTGTATATACACATTGATTGAATCTAACTTCCACAAATTCCCATTTATGAAAGTTAGCTTCTATATGAATTTATGGGAAATGGTTTCCGTATATCAATGCTTTCGTATAAGCATATATATGGAAGCCAACCAAATTTTGTATATGCGCATTTCTAGAGCACTTTTGTATACATGCATATAAGGAAGACAACTTTTGTATATGAGAATTTACAAAAGAACACTTCTATAAATGTGCATTTAAAAAAGTTAACTTCTGTTTATCCGCATATAGGGAAGAGCGTATATACGGAATCCAACTTCCATATATGCGCATTTACAGAAGTTGGATTTCGTATACGCATGTTTCCGTATATGTGCAGATACGTAAGACAACTTCCTTATATGTGCATTTATGGAAGCGCACATTTAGTGAAACCAACTTTTTTAAATGCGTATATAGAAAGGTTGTTTCCCTAAATGCACATACATGGACATTGGCTTCCATATATGCACACTTCCATATATGCACACTTTCATATATGCGCATTTACAAAATGCGTCTTTCTTAAATGTGCACATATACGGAAGAAAACTTCCTTGAATAAGATTTTAAAAAAATGCACTTCCATATATGCGCATATATTGAATAAAACAACCGTATAAGAACATATATGGAAGCCAACTTTTCTATATGTGAATTTATGGAACACTTCCATATATGCGCATATACAGAATTCAACATTTACAGAAGCACATGTCTATAAATGTGTATTTATAGAATTTGTCTTACGTATATGCACATATACGGAAGCACACATATACAGAGGCCAACTTCCATATATGCGCATTGACGAAAGTTGGATTTCGTATATGCATGTTTTTGTATATGCGCATATACGTAAGTCAACTTCCATATATGTGCATTTATGATAGTTGACTTCTATATATGCACACTTTTGTTTATGTGCATTTACCGAAGGTTTGTTCCGTAAATGCAGATATATAAAATTTGAATTTCTTATATGTCACATTATATAAATATGCATATGTGTATACTCATTGAATAACAAAGATATAGTCAAGATACTAGCTTCCTTCATGAAGCTTTCATGTCTAGTCTTCCTACGGTTCAAGCCATAAAAAGTCATAAAAAGTCTATATAAATAATAGACTTCAAAAGTCTTCCTACGGTTCAAGCATCTCTAGGGGTCACATGAACCACGATGGAAAATCCTAGTCTATCCATGCGGCCTCTCTTATCCAAATTATGCTGGAAGACTTGAAGGCCCAACCCGTCCCCTAACATCACTTGAAGATCCCTCCTGGTGGGATAAATCTATGAATGTGTTATTTTTCACCAAGTTGTAGGTCAAGGTGGATATGGATGATTGTATATATCTAATTATGTTTTCTTCTATAGGAGTATGCTAGGAAAGTGGGTCAAGCCTCCACCTAGGACAATGAGGACAC
>JZKD02S1399282.1:0-11283 GCA_000966675.3 Picea glauca
AACCCAATAAGGGATAAAACCATGAATTTTTTTCTTATATTTAAACAATAATTACATTCTTTACAGGATCCAACTTGTGAGGGACACTAATCCTTGCAGTAAGCACCCACTTACAATTCAATCTAATAGGCACCCACCTGTTTAGAAGATGAGGACACCAATTCTCACTGTCAACACCCACTTATAGTCAACAGACACCAATCTTCCAAGAACCAACCTATTTAAGAAGATGAGGACATTGATCCTCTCCCTTGCACCACCCTACCACCCTTAAATTATCTTCCTTTCATTCTCTAAAGTCCTCAAACCTCTAAGTTTAATAGCTTCTCTTCACTCTATCCACTGCTCCTGCACTCTTCACTCTTCCATTCTTACACAATTTCCACTCTTACTCTTCCATCCTTTATTTCACACACACACACACACACACTTCAAAATGATTCAGGGATATTTATTTATATAGCTCATGCACTCAATGATTTTTCCACATACAAAGTTTCATGGCGTCAGCTCCAACTCCCTTTACTTCTTCCTCCAAACTTGTGCTTCAAATATCCTTTGAAACACTCCATGAAAATCGATCTTGGTTCCCTTTTGTTGCATGGGATCTTGTTCACTGGTCCTCGGTGCTCAGCCACCATTGGATCTAGTCCATATTTAATATTGTTCGTCGATCTTTCATATCCCATCAAAACACTTAACATAGACCTCATCGCTCAACAACCATTAGATCTGTCCTTGGATAGATATTGACCATTAATTCACTCTATCTCCACCAAAACACATAGCACATCCTTGTAGTTCAACATTCATTAGATCAAACCTAGATGAAATGTGGATCGTTAATCCATTATCATGAAATTCAACCATAATACTCAGTAGTCGTCCGATCTGAACCTAGAATTTATCTTGATTGTCAATTCAGGTCTCTCATAGCATAAGCTTTCAACTCACTTCTATCGTTTGATCATATCTCGAGTTGATCTTGACCGTTGATTTGTCTTGATGAATTAATTATGGGTATAAGCCACATTTATTATTCATTTCAAACTTTACCAACTTTCAAATTACACCCTCAAGTTTCACCGCACTCACTTTGTACCTATACTTCGACTCTTTTCAATATTTTCTCCATGGGTTTGAAACACTTTTTTACAACCTTTTGCGGTCACCAAAATGCACCTTTGAATTCCACTACATGCTTATATAGAGTTGTTTGTTATAACACTGACATGGAATCCTGATGTGGCTCTCATCTGACTACACACATGGCACTGTTGAGGTTGTCATTGTAGTGCAGAAGTGGCTGAGATGACCCACTAGGTATTGGGCCCCAATATTTTTATCTTATTTATTGATATCCGATGATCAAAATTCAAGACTTAACCTAATCCTGGTCCATCATTCTCCTGACAAAAGTTAATTCCTTGCGCATGATTCCATAACTCTTCTATTCACTTTCAAATTTCATAAAAATGATTTCGCAATACAAAAATTTTGAATTTTTTTTTCCTCACGAAAGTGGGATATATTGGTTTTTCCATTTACTTCATTTTGGTTATCTGAGACCTCATTGCTTCTCATTTCTTGTGCTTCCTTTGCATCATAGATATTCAACAAACTGTAATCCTTCTACCACAAAGACTCTTCACTTTCTCTATTTCATTTATATTCTAGGACATCTCATCTAGCTTCCAATATTCATTTTATTCAACTCTGTGCAACCCAAAGACATTTTGGTTATCTTATTCTCGCACAGTGAACTTTGTTGTTATGGTTTTGTTGTTTAGGGTAAGTACATAGGCTCTTATTTATATTCTTTCCCTATATTTTACATCAATAGTATCCATGACTATCACAATCATGTCTACCTTTGACATCAATGATAACCATTTTCCAACAAACTTGGACTTTTTCATTAATGGCAACACAATATGAAACTCCTCTAGTCTATGCAACCATATATCTCATCATTTTGTTCTCACATAAGCTAACTACTTCCTACAAGTCTCCCCATGTCTCTTTACTCTCCCCCTTTGACATCAATGGAAAAGGGATATTCTCCCTCTTTTTACTATACTTATTTTTGCAACCAGAAACCTTCTTCTCCTTATGCAGATCCCCCTAAGCTAGTGTACATCTTGTGATGCTTCAATGATTGGATGGAATGGGGACCACTCCCAATGATATACTTGAATTCTTTTCCAAGAAGAGGCTTTGTAAAGATACCAAAAACTTGTTCCTTTGTGCCAATATATCCCATCTTAACATTCTATTATGTGATTTGTTCTCTTAAGAAATGATACTTGATTGGAATGTACTTTGTATTCAAATGCATGACTGGATTTTTAAATATATTTATCACACTAGTATTGTCACACATTATTGATAATGGTTGATTATACTCTACCTGACTATCTTTCAGTGTTTTTTCATCCAAATCACTTTTGTACAAAAACCTAATGTTGCAATGTGTTATGCTTCTATTGTAGATAGAGAGATTGGTTATTGCTTCTTGTTGAACTAGGACACCAAGCTATTGCCCAAAAATAATGCTCCACCACTAGTTCTCTTCCTGTCATCCACATTGCTCTCCCAATCTGCATCTGTGTAGGCTGTCAAAGTCAATTATTTTCCTGTGGGATACCATAAACCCAATGTGCCTATTATATGTTTAAATATTCTTTTTACTGCTAGAACATGTATTTCTTTTGGTGCTTCTTGAAATCTTCCAACTATCCCTATTTCCTATAAAATATCTAGTCTTCAAGTTGTTACATACAGGAGACTGTCTATCATTGATCTTTATAGAGTTTGATTTGCTTCCCTTGATTCATCTTCTTTACTTAGATTACAACCAGTGACCATGGGTGTGTTGAAAGGTTTGCAGTCTTCCATTCCAAACTTTTTCAACGTCTCTTTGATATATTTTTTCTGAGAAATGAATATATTGTTGTTGGTTTGAATAATCTATAGTCCTAGGAAGGACATTTCTCCAAGCATAGAAATCTCAAATTATTTTTGCATTTCTTCTGCAAATTTTTGGCTCATTCTATCATCATTACTTCCAAAAATGATATTATCCACATAGACTACAATAATTAACATCTTTGCATTATCAATTTAGATATAAAGATTTCTATTTTTTGTTCCTCTTTTGAAACCTTATTGTTGCAAGTACCTATCAAATCTTGAGTACCATGCTATGGGATCTTTATTTAATCCATAAAGTGTTTTCTTCAATCTTCAAACATAATCTTCATCTTTTGACAATAAGAACCCTTTAGGTTGTTCTATGTACACTTCTTCCTCTAAATCTCCATTCAGGAATGCTAACTTGACATCCATTTGATACACCTTAAAAATTCTGAAACTTGCAAATTCCAAAAACATTCTAATGGATTCTAGTCTTGCAACAGGAGAAAAGGTTTCTTTGAAGTCAATACCTTCTACTTTAACATACCCTTTACAGACCACTCTTTATTTTATTCGTACTACTTTTCCATCCTCATTAAATTATTTTTGAATACCCACTTTGTACAAATCACGTTTTTATATTTAGGTCTTGGAACAAGTTCCCATGTATGATTTTCTCAATCTGGTTTAACTCTTCTTCCATGACATTCACCCAATGTTGATCATTGCTAGGTTCTACAAATCATTTAGGCTATATTTTGGACAGTAAAGAGAGATGTACATGTTCATATCTACTTGTCAGTTTTCTCCTAGTTTGAGTCTGAGAATTTTTATCACCATGTTGAGTATCAACAACCTTCCATTATTTTAAACTTCGAAATGAATAATAATGGGTCCCTTCACTTTATTTATTAAAATTTAATTTTATTCTTAAATTGAAAATTTATCTTACTTTGTAAATAATGGTTCATGTTTCCTTTTGAAGAGTGAAATAGTTCGAAATTTGTAAAGAAAAATTAGAAAAAATCCCTTATGATTAAATAACCTTTAAAATATTTCCTATTAGGTCATCATCCCCATGCTTCTCATCCCACGAAACACTCAATACCCAATATGATTACATCATCAGTTTTTCATTGTACTTATCGCATATCTAATGAATCTAATTATGACTTAAGGGTTGTGAAATAGCCGATACTTGATATCAGATATGGGATATCAGGATTTCCTGTCAAATGAGACTGGTTATCATAGTAGATATGTGATATCCGATAATCATTTGCAAAGTGATTAAAGGATAAAAATGAATTAAATTTGTTTAAACATGGGGTTAGCACTCATAATTTGTACGATTCGAACAAATCCCAACGTCGCGAGAATAATTGATTACAAGGGTTGTTTAAATAAATCACTACAACGATTCATAAATAATCCATTAGTTTGTGAAGTTATAGTGAATTTACATACACTTCAATTTCATTTATGGTATCTGTGAACGAATCTATGGACAAATTCAGGACTTCATCAACACAATTTATTTATGTTTTTGTTGTCTTTTACCATCTCACAATTTCCACAAACATTATGAATTCTCAAAACCTCTACTACAGAAAAAATTGGTTTTCTTTTCCTCGCAATAAAAGTAAGTTTATTTTTTGTTGTTTCATGTATCTTTTAATAAAAGAATTACATTATGTCGTTGTGTCTAATTTTTTTCTTTGAATTATTGGTACAAGATTAATAGAATGCCACCCAAAGGATCCAACAGAGAAGGTTAGACTATAGAGACAAAGGAAGAAGAAAATCCAAATGTGCTCTTATTTTCAGATAATTCATATAAAGTGGGCACTAGCTTTAATAATGGAGCAAAATGTACAATTTGTTTGAAGTTGGTGACTTCTCCAATGAGTATCAAGAATATACATATCATTTTGTGGACATTCGATGCTCTGCTTTACACAAAGTAGTTGTCAGGCCGATTCTCACGTCTTATACAAACATGCTCACTAGATAATCTGGCATGTAATTTTAGATACCTTCATTGTATTAAGTGATTCAAATCAAGTAGTTGGGTCATTTAGTCGCGATGATTTAGAGACAATGTATGCATTACCTACACTAGAAAGAAACCTAAAAATGAAATTTCTTGATTCTTTTGTTAATAAGGAAGACATTGATGAAGAAATACATATGGTTGAGATGATTAAAGAATGGCTAGTTGATGACTCTAATTTTAAAATTAAAGCCCAAGGATTATACCCTACTAACAGTGTGAAATAATCAGTTATCACAGTGGCTGCTATGTTATGTCATTTATTCCAAGAACTTAATGCAGTCTAATTTAAACTAGAATGGGTTCCCTTAATACACCAAGTTATAAAAAAAGGAACCATTTTCAATTGGGCAGTCACCCTATCCAAAAATCTAAAAAAGCAAGTTGAAAAAATAGTAATATCTCCTCCTGGATTTATTCCTTGGTTCTTCATGTCCGGTTATCTATTAGATGCAATGTGTTCCAAAACCGCATTTCCATTTTTGAAATGGAAAGTGACTCTAGATCAACAACCCATACATATTTACTGCGGTAAACTCCAAGTCTTGAATTCCAATTAGTGTTTTTATGATATCTGTGATAATTTTATGGTCCCTTTACATTAGTTTTTATTCTTCCATGCACCTCCTAGGTTTTCAAATGATTCCATGAAAACAATTTCATCCATTCAAGATTGGTTTATTGAATAATTCTTCTCTTATATAAGAATTTATGGATGTGAGGGCCCACCACATGCTCTCCCAAAATATGTTCCATATAGACTTTCTCTCAGGTAAATAACTTATCAAATAGTAGGAAAAATTAAAGCATTGGCCCTTAAAACTAGTTGAAAGAAAGTTTGGCCAGTTTTTTCCAATCAAATTTGGGTTTTATTCTTTATTTGATTATCAACATGCCAGAATTGAAGCAATAGCCCTTGATAAGATTCATCTATTATGCATTTCCTTTAAGAAACATGACCCTCTACAAATTTCACATGACCATTGTCAATCGTTAATGAAATTTAGAGGACTTACACCTTGAAGGGTGTCATACCTCTGAAATGATTGCTTTTCAAATATGCCTTAACCAACATCGATAATCATTGAACAATATGAGAAAAAATTTCCATCATCTTGTTCCTCTATTGCACGAGGGCTTCCTCAAGCAATGTCTTGAAAGAATCTCCTACTCCATCATCTCTCTTTTCGTCCACAATGGGAGGTCACTTGGGCTAGAAAGAGAAGTTATCCTCAAGCAAAACTAGCTCGAGATATAACTCTCTTTACCCTAACCTCATCGGGTACATGATCTAAGAAACAAAAAGGAGTAGACTATTATGATACCATTGATCTAGATTATGCTAAGAATGAAATGAGATATGAACAAAAATATAAGAGAGAATATAGAAATACAGTGAAACCAAATTCTATTAAAAAATAGCATAATATTGTAGACACAAACTGGCTAGAATGGTGGAAGCTTATCTCTAAAAATAAAGAGATGTTGGCTACACTTCATTTGCAACAAGCTTTAAATCACACTTACTTTCTTTCTTAAAGTACCTCATTCACCTCAATTATATATGAGAGAGTGAGAGGAGAATAATTTCCATGATGAATTTGGGATAAATTGGTCTAACTTTACAAAATTCCATAGGCATGTAAAACACTAGGACTTCTTGAGTGGTCACCCATCCCAATACTACTCTAGGTTAAGGTCGCTTAACTGCATTTTTCTAATGGGATCTGTTGCATTAATTCTATGTTGTAGGAATGTGCATAAGACCACTATGAAATCATTACATGATGTCTATAATTAAAAAATGGAGATGGCATTACATTACATTCCCCATCAAAAGGGTGCATATCATGGTTTATCAAAAGCATAGGCTCGAAAACATTGATATAGTGGAAAAGGTGGATGTCCATTGAGATCCACCTAGATCATGTGGGAATCTAGTTATCTACTCGTAGGGAAGGAAATTAAACCACTTTCCATAATATGGAATTGCAATATCATGAGACTTTCAAACGATCACCACTATGAAAGGTCATGAATATTCCAACATAACTACAAAACAAGAGCTCACCAAAATTGTTTGCAAAGCAATGTCTCAAAATCCAATAAATTACATGTGGTATCATGTTCTTCCCTTTCATATTCTATTTAAGTCCCTTACAAACCAAATAAGAGTAAAATTTAAAGGAGAATATGTATTAGCCTAGGTTACTTTTTACTCTTGTTAGTGGTTAACATATTTGAGGTTAAGATGGATCTATGTTATTTTACTAAATGCTTGTTAATATTGTGGAGAATCAAGATTAAGATATAGTTGCATTTCATTTTTATTTTGGTATGAAAATAAATATTTAGTGATCGGTATTTGTAATTTACTCAACCTATTCATAAAAATATTGTGGGTCATATACCTCAATGCACAATCATAGAAATTCAAAACACATATACTTGTACTTCAAATAAATGTGAGGAATTTGATGTTCATTTAGATAGTATTGTGAGCCCGAAGTTGAATTTTTTCATGTAAAAGACAAGGTCTACAATAATTATAAGTATTCTACACTCATGTACCTATGTGTGAAATCCCCAATTCTTTCCCCCCTCTTTATCAAGGTGCGTTATAGCTTATGAACATTTTGACACCCCCTAAGGCATGTGCATTGTAGGTTTTTCTCTACTTGTAACAACACTCAACCTCAAGTTGGCTCACACTACTACTAAAACAACCAAATACAAATTTTTGATACCAAATCTAGATGTGGAAATGATACAAAACATGACATTCTAACTCATGCAATTGTTCATACTAATTAAAAACGTAAATGCAACTACTTTAAAGTGCACAGTAGCAACTAAGCATGTGTAGAAACATTCAACCACATAAATGGAAATTCATACGCATCATTCTACTCACAGCAAGTATCATTAACCAATATAACTCAGAGTAAAATGCACAACAACTATATCATCATTTAACATAAATAAACACAACAAATAAGTACACTTATCTTATGAAAATATGAAACTTGTTGCAGAGGACAGACGTTCCTCCCAACCGAATACTTGATATTCCATTTCTCAATAGAAATTCACCGCCGATATGGAGTTATGAATCCACAAGAGACGATGGTCACTAAGGTTGGCTAATGTCCCCCTCTTAGTATTCAATTTCCCACAGCTAATTTCATTCCAAAATCTTTCTTCCCCACAACCTGCACAACCCAAGGGATGGGATCCCCCTTCACTACTCATATTCCCTCAAGACTTCCCACTCCCCTTAATCTGGGTTTATGATTGGAACAAAATGAAACCAAAAATTTAAAATATTAACACGGGGACACAATGAACAATAGCATAGATACAGTAAAACTTGGCTTCTATTAAATAAGAAATATGTTGAAAACTATAAAATGAAGACTGGAAACAAGTTGGCTAGAATGGTGACAGGTTATCTCTGAGAAGAGATGTGACGACTACGCTCATTTTCAAGAAGATGAATACAATGAGGCTATGAAGGAATTTTACAATAAACATGAATTCAAAAACCTTGGACATCCAAAAACCTAACCCTAGGAGATGAAGCGCCAAAATTCATGTGGGCCTCGTTGGAGTAAGTTAGTACATCAACTTCTCGGGGTCGTAACTTTTGCATATGATCTCTGTTTAAGGTGCATGATAGCTCATTGAAAGGGTATTGAAGAGGAGCTTCATTAAGGGGTCTCAATAAAATCCTTTGGCTATCATTGAGGTGCCTGATAGCGAAAAAACATCATTTAGGCCCTCAAAATGGCCCCAGAAGTTTAGGAACCGAAAAACTGCTAAAAATAGTAAGTTGCCAACAAATTGTTTTGAGCCAGTTGGATAAGGTGGGTGGCCGAAAATATCATCCAAGATCAATCCTCCCCTCTTAGAAAGACATGGTATCCATTGTGTTGAGTTCCCCCATCAGATAAGGAAATTTTTGTTGAATTCGGCCTCGAGTGAGCCACTTGCCTTTGTGTAGGATCTTCCCTACTTAGAGAACCCGGAAAAGATGGATCCTCTACTAGCGAGTTCCCTTGACCTATGTTTCGGTACAATATAATCAGTGGATTCTTGTTCCATGCAGTCATGGTTGAGCTATTTTGGTGTCAACCATTATGCTATCTTCTAGGTGTCCAATAATGATGGAAAATAAGGTCGAAGGAGGTCTACATTGAATACTAGGTGAAATCCAAGGAATGGGAGAAGGTTGAGCTCAAAATCATTGTCACCCACATCCTTGGTGATGTTGTAGGGTCCATAATGGAGTGGACGAAGCTTCCGATGAGGCCCTATAAGGTGTTATTTCTACAAGTGCAACCAAACTTTGTCACCCACCTGAAACTAGTGTGGCACCCGATGTTGATCATGGCACTTATTGTACTTGGCATTGGACTTCTGTAAAATATTCTGAACCTGTTGGCAGTGTTGATGAGTCTGCCTAGGTGGTCGCAAGGGGTAGTTCAACATCCATGGAACCCAATGGTTGAAGTCCCAACCCCACCTGAAAGGGGTTGTGGTTGTTTGAGCTATGTATGGCTCTATTTTAGTTGTGTTAAACATAGGGAAGACTCTCATCCTAGTTGTGGGGATGCCTATAATTGTACACGTGTAGGATGTGCACGATCATTCAATTGACGACCTCGGTTTGGCCATCCGTATAGGGGTGGAAAGCAGTGGACTTGGTGAGCTTGGTGTCCAACAGTGATGAGAGGCTAGACTAGAATGTGTTGAGGAACTGAATGTCCCGATTTGAGATAATGGTTTGTGTGATCCCAAAGTGTACCCACACTTGTTCAAATAAGAGCTTAGCGATGGCCTCCATTGTGATTCTCTTCATGCAGGAGGTCAGAATCGCCATCTTGGAAAAGAGATCAACAACCACAAAAACACAGTCATTTCCCTGCTTGGTGGATGGAAGGCACAACATGTAGTCCATTGAGATGGACTCTCGGGGCCTATTAGGAGTAGGCAGAGGAGTGTCTAGAACTTGTTTCTTAATGGTCAATTTGGCAATAGCGCGGGCAGTGCAGGACCAAATATACTTGTTGACATCTTGTCAAAGTTTTGGCAGTAAAAATGTCACTGCAACACTACCACTATATTTTCCACACCGAAGTGACATGCCACCCGATTGTAGTGGGATTCTTAAATCATCTTCACTCGCTCACTTGATGTAACGTATAAATGGCCTAGATGGCACAACAACTTGTCCTAAATATGGAAATTGGTGACAATTGTCTTTGCACCCAACTTCTAGTAGGTGTTGGCGAAGTTAGGAAATGTCTCATAGAGGTGGGGCCAACCGAAGGTCTCGTGGTCGCAAGAATTGAGCATTGTGGTGAGTGTCACGGATGGAGGTTGGTTTATGCAATTAGTGACTCAGTTGGTACTTCCTATTTTATACTTGATGTTGAGGTGAAACTGCTACAAATATGTGGACCACTTTTGATGGTGGTCATTTTGCAAATTTTCCTTGTGTCTGCATGAACTGCAACGGCTTATGATCAGTTTGGATGATTTTCTCCTTCCCAAGAATGTAATGCCTCCACTGGCAGCAAGATTGCACAATGGAGTACATTTCTTTATCATAAGTAGGTTACTTATGGATGACATATAATAGTGTCTCACTATGATAGGCCACGAGGTGGCCGTGTAGAGTTATGACTATGCCCACAGCATAGCCTGAAGCATCTGTCTTGATCTCAAAGGGTTGTTGTAGGTCAGGTAATGAAAGCACTGGGGCAGAGCACAAGCATTGCTTCAGATCATCAAACACTTTATGTTGGGACAGGCCCCACATAAAATTTTCCTTACTACCACCTCTAGTTATTTGGTTGAGGGCCCATGCAATATGGCATAATCCCAACATGAACCTTCAATAGAAATTGGCAAGGCGTAAGAAGCTCTAATGCTCAGTGAGCGTGGTTGGGTCTGGCTAGTCACGGATGACTTGGATCTTGGTTGGATCAACATGCACACCATGCGCATCAACAATGTAGCCTAGGTATTAGACCTTTTCCATGAAGAAGGAGCATTTTTCCAAGTTGTCATATAGCTTCTGTTGCCGCAAAGTGTGAAAAACTTGTTGAATATGCAACAAGTGTTCTGCCCAAATCTTTTTTTAGATGATCATGTCATCCAGATACACCACCAAAAAATAATTAGTGAAAGGCCACAAGATATCGTCCATCATCCTCATGAAAGTTGTTGGTGCATTTGTCAAACCAAAGGGAATGACCATCCATTCAAAAAGACCTTGTTTTGACTTGAAGGTAGTTTTCCATATATCT
>JZKD02S1399293.1:14958-38732 GCA_000966675.3 Picea glauca
ATATTATTAAATTAAGTTACGTACCCGAAAAGGGATAACATATTAACTACAAGGGATAAGATATTAAATAAAGGGGATAAGGGGCATTAACGGGAAAGGATAAGAAGGTAATAAACGGGTTAGGTAGGGGGTAAATGAGGTGGGGGGAGTCGGTGAAGGAGGAATATGGAGGGGAAGGAGGTTTACGGGAAGGACATTCTACGGGAGATGAGCGATTGATTTTGGGGGCTCTGGATTTGCAGAGAGGAGTGGAGTTTTGGGAGTGGGATTGTATCAGTCAGGCACCGAGGTTGCTGGAGGTTTTGGGCACGGGGGCCAGGATATCCATATGATATCCTGGAGCTAGGAAGTTACCTAGTTGGCAGAGAGGAACTAGGTTTTGGGCAGTGTTTTACAGTGCAACAACGGTCAAGAAGGTAAAGGACAAACAAAGGGTTATTAGCATCAGGTTCAGGTATTTAAAAATTATGCAATTGTTTTTAATCTCTTATAAAATTTCATTATTATTGATAAATTTGTATGCGAATGTGCTAAATTATAGAAATTCTTGAATTTTACTTCTATGTTGTAAAATAAATGGTTGTTTAATTTAATTCGGCTATTACACAGAAGAAAACAAAGGCTGTTGAGGAGGTGGCTGAGGTATGTGAAAAGCCTCAGGGACACATAAGAGATGGTTCATGCCTGTGAACCAGAAGCTGGGAGAAATCTCAGTGATGATGAAGAGAAGAGATCACTGGGAGATCTCATGAACTTCCAAGAAGGAAGTAAAGAAAGTTTAGATTACCGGATGGGAAATGAGATGGGATTACTAGATCTCATAGACTGCCAAGTGGGCAACATAAAATTCCCAATCTACCAAGTGGGTAGGAGGAAGGAGATGAGACTGTTTGAAAGTCTCAGGAGCTCAGAAGTGAGTTCATGTCAGCGAGGAGAGCTGAGAGAGATGGGATCAATTGATCTCATAGACTAGCATGTGGTCAGCATAAAAATCCCATACTACCAAGTGGGCAAGGGAGAGAAGATGAGCTCAGAGGTGAGTTCATATCAGCAAGGACAACTGATAGAGAAGGAAGATCAGAAGAGCATTATGATGATTGGAGGGATAAAGGTATTCCTGCCACGTAGCCCAGTTGAGGCTAGCGAAGGTGTTGTAGATGCAACAACAACGGAAGGACAACCAACTGTGACTGTCAAAGAGATGGAGTAGATGTCAGAAGTTGCCCAAGGAGGAGAAGAGGAGCATACACTAATGTTTTCCCCAATAGAAGAGGAGCATGCAAATAAGATGCTCACTCCATGGGAGATGGAGTTGGAAATGTTGGAGGATTGGTTGAACCATCCAGAGCCAATAGATGATTGCCACGAGGAGACAGTCATGCAGATGTTAGCAGAGGAGCATTTCGAGGAATTGCTCAAAAATTTCAGCTAAGAGCTGAACAGATGACGACAACTGTAATGCCGAGGAATGCAACAATAGATGAAGGAGAATTCTAGTCTGAGGAGAAGCTGGAGGAAGCTGGAATTCAACCAACACAAGGGGAAATGGCAAAAGCTAATCTATCAGAGAAGGTGATTGAATAGCAGGTTAGTCAGGAGGATAAGACTGCAGAGTTGAATTTTTCAGTAGGATGGCAAGTTGAGGCAACAGAGGAAGAAGATGGCATGGGATATCTAGTTGATATACTCATTTGCAGGGAAGAAGTGTAGTGGAGCAGGCTGCAAAAGGAGAGCCATTCATGGGAACAAATGGATGAGGAGATTGAGAAGATTAGAAGGCTGATGTTAAGGTCAGCAGCGGAAACTGCCAGTGAAGATGAGCTGAGCAGAGGAGAACCTGCCATAGCAGCAGGGCAATATATGTAGAAGTAACAACAAAGCAGTGGAGCAGATGGACAGCTCCAGAGAACAGTTTGGGATCCAGGTGGATTTCAACAGCAGTGCTGGGAAGCTCATGTGCAGGAGCTCATGATTTTTGCAGCTGAGGAGTATGATGCAGGAGCATTGCTCCAACGCCAGCTACGTGCCAGTCAACCAGCACAGCAAGCGCGCATTCAATGGAGAGGAGAGGCGCAATCCTCTCACTTTCAAATTTCAAATTTTTAAATTGTAATTAAATGTTTGTAAGACCAAAGAGCCAAAAGCCATGCATGTGCACATGCTTTAGATAAAGTTGCCTTAAATGGTTGTAAGGCTGAGATCTAGATCCGATTTAGACTAGACTTCCATTCAATGTAATTGAATGTAAATTAATGAGAGTTGGTGAGGATGGAGGGAAGTGCTCGAGGAGATCCCTTTTGTAAAATGATCTTCTTTTGTTTTCAGTAGGGTAGGAAGGCAGAGGGAGAGAAGTTAGAAAAAAAGAGGAAGAGAAGAAGAGAGAATAGGTTAGACAGGAGAGGAGAGCCGTGACTCTGTTGCAGTCCGAGCTCGAACACATTGTAATCAGACATTCTTGATTAATACAAACAGAGCAATTTTTCCTGCATGTTGTTGTCCATGTGTTTGTGAGTTCATGAATGAATGTATTTATGTGTTGATGATATGCTGTGGATGTATGTGCTGTTTACATTTGCAGGTTATAGACAAGACTAATCGTCTGTTGAGTTCTTTGATTTTTAGGTTTGGGTTCTTTGTGGTTTCATGCAAGGGTGCATGATAGAGTACTGCGGTCTTTGAAAACCAGTGCAAGAGTGCACTTCTGAATTCTGTGGAATTTCAGACAAAGACGTGCCAAGAGGGCGCATCAACTGAAGTCATTGACTCAAAGAGGAAGCCTCAAGGTTACTGAACACCTTGAAGGAGAAACTGTGTAGAGGAGAGCACAGAGAGGAGAAGCATAATTACTAAGAATTCTGAAAGAGCTCTGCCAGGAGGGCATTGAGCAAATGCACATGATGCATTGAGGAGAACTCTATTTCGAGTTCGGTGAGAAGACAGAGTCACTAAAGATTCTGGAGAACTCTGCCAGGTGGGCATTGAGTTGATGCAAGTGTGCACAGGAAGGAACTTTGTCTCGAGTTCAGGGAAGACATAACTACTGAAGGTTCTGTAGAACTCTGCGAAGAGGGCATCGAGCGAGTGCATAGAGTGCACTAGGGAACTCTATTTCGAGTTCGGAGGAAAGAGAAGCGTCGAGGAGAAGACACTTACAGAGTTACTGAATACTCTATTGGCTCAGCAAGGAGTGCTTGAGCAGGAGGCTGCCAAGAGGGCACCAAGTTCCCTTTGAAGGAAAAGACGAGGGCCGAGACCCTTAGAGATTGAGAAAGTTTGAGAAGCTCAGGAGGAACAGTGTTCCTAGAACGCAGGCGAGACCCAAGGAAATCTCAACAACACAAGGAGTGTGCACGGGTGACTTATTCTAAGTCCCGAAGCTCAGGAGGAACAATACCTTTGCACACAGAACAACAGAATGAGAAGAAGGTCGAGAAACCCTTTGAGGTTTCACAGTCGACAAAGCTCAGGAGGGATAGCGTTCCTAAGACGTCGACGATATCCAAAGGAAATCGAGCTTGCAGAGGGAGAAAAGGCTGAGGCCTTTTGGAGAAAGAAATATTCCAAGGGAAAGGAAGAAGGCCATGCTCAGGAGGAGGAGCACAGTTGTTGTTATATTAGTTGGAGAGGCGAGGTCTGGATCGTCAAGTTTCACGTCCAGACAACAGGAGGAGAGAGCACAAGGAAGAGAAACAGATCTGGGCCGTCATATCTAGTGCAAAGGACCGATAGCCATCGGATCCGGAGGAAGGCACATGGAGTTTAACCTCTGGGAGGTCGCGCAGGAGAAGAGCTGAAACAATCGGTGGAGACACTTCGTGGAGAAGTGCTGAAATCCCGAGAGCCGTTGGATTTCAGAGATCTATGAGGAAGTTAAGGCTGAGCGTTTTAGCGTTCAAAATCTCAGGAGGAGTAGCGACCGTTGGATGAGAAGCAACGAGAGCCATTGACTCCCCTTTGGAGTGGAGCATCGACATTTCAGCAACTCCAATGACAAGGGGTCGGGGCACTTTGCGTTGAAAACCTCAAAGTTGCGAAACGTGACGTACCTTTGGAGTAGGGCTGTGGTTCCAGAGGAAGTAGCCATTTCGACATTTCGGGGTCCGAAAAGTTGAAGGACCAAGAACCGTCTGCAGTCGAAATCGCTAAATCGCGAATTCTGGAATCCCAAAAAGTGGACCATGGTCATGGGAAGACTTCAACATTTCAGGAACCGAGGATTTGAAAGACAGAGGACCCGGGGAACCGCTTGCGTCGCGATTCTCCGAATTGCAAAAGCCGATAGTGTGGTTGCGTGGATGAAGGCATTTTCGGCCTTCTGGGAACCGGGTGTTCGAGAGACCAGGAGTCGGGAGACAGGGAGTCCCGGCTCGCGAAATCGCGAAATGTGAAAACCTGAAAGGCTAAGGGAGGACCCAGAGTCAGTAAGTCCTTTTTGGCGTTTCAGCAACCGGGTGTTCGAGTGGACAAGGAGCCTGGGAGAACTTGTATGAAGGAGTCCCGAAAACCCGAAATGCGAAAGGTGCCTATTTGGCTTGGCTCGAGGGCATAACGTTGTAGTCACGTGGGGGTGAAGACTTGCACCTGGTGCATGTTTGTGCAGGTGGGGTTTTCGTAGAAGGACCCGTGGATCGGATTCGTGGGGTTCCAGCGAGGACCCGAAAGAACTAATTCAGTTCTGTGGATTCGAAGAAGAACGATCCTGTGCGGATCTCGGCCTGAGGGTTGGGGGTTTGCATCACACTGTTTGCTTGGCCTTTCCCTGGACTCCATTTTTAGAGTGGTGATATTATTCAAAGACTTACCAGCTGGAAATGAAATTAATGCAGAGTCTACTTAGCCTTTCCCTTGACTCGATTTTTATTCATTCACCTCTATTTGGGCCTAATAAGTTGAAATTCTTGTTGTACTATAAGTGCCATGTATTTTTTAAAAACTCCGAGTCTATATTATCAAAATCGCTCTGGCCTAACTAGGTCAGCATTCTTACTCACACAAAAATAACGCAGGTCTTGGTCCCTCCAAAAGAAGGATATCAACCAACAATTTTAAACTAACCTGCTGAATAGTGTGTCTTGTATATTACTAGTTTTCCACTTAATCTGATTAATTTGAAATGTTTCAACTAATTTCTTAATTTATTATTAATCTGCAGTTAGTTGAACTAAATCAACTAAAAACAAATATAGATATGAGTAACTGTTTGATGAAATTATGATTAGTTTGTGTAATTGTTCAAAAGATTACATTCTGATTATAAAAGTGTTATAAATTTATGTGCATAAATGTGTTATATAGTTTGGTACAGGTAGAATAAATCTTTATGTTTATTTCAAATTTGTTAATGTTTGTACATTTGTTAATATTTGTACATTCTGATTATAAAAGTGTTATAAAATTCTATGCATACATGTGTTATATAGTTTGGTACAGGTAAAATAAATCTTTATGTGTTAATAGTTTGACCACATAATTTATTAAGTGGTTTAATTCAAATAAATTTATGCATAGACATATTTTTAGTTCTTTTGGTTATATTCAAATATTAAATATAAATCTCTTCTTATATTTACAAATAAAAATATGTAAATATAATATCTAAATATATACATAAAATTGAAAATTTTTAAAACACACACACACACACATATTTAATAAATTTACAAATAAAATAAGAAGACAATTTAAAAATTATATGTTTATATGTTCAAATTATACGTTGTTGAAGGAAAATCTCCCTGTGGACAGGTAGATCTCCTCAAAGAGCTAGACTCTTAACTCTAAGACAAAAAGTGCTTATCATGGTCATTGACTTCCTTTTAGATCTAGGTGGACTAGTGTGTGAGGAGGAAGGAGAAAATAAGTACCTTTTACGGTGTTTGTCCCTGGACGCTCTGAATTGAGCTCCAATCTTTCGCTCCTCGATAAGCCCTGTAGACAAACAAAGTACGACCACTTCCTACTCTATCAAGATTAGTCCGAAAAAGGTCTATCTACTAAAGAGACAAATTCATGTGAGATTGAACACAAATTAGAAAGAAACAGGCCAAGCAAATTATATTAATGAGGACAAAACATTACTTACAACCGTAGATGGATTGCAGCAGTTTCGTCAAGTCCTCCTTGTCTGCCCCTTTCTCAAAAGATCCACGATCCGAATGATGATAGCTTCACCAATTGCTCCCTATGAGATCATAGGTCTCTTGCTTCCAAATCATCTCTGTTCCAGCACCACTTATAAGATCATAAGTTTGGTGTGATTTTCCCTTTCCAATCCCCTTCTCACCATGAGAAAGCTTGCTTATATAGCCTTAGAGAGGCTCAACAACTTGAGATATCTTTGGGATGAGTTGAGGATTTTCCTCCTTTAGTTAGGGATCTGCCCTAAGATCATGGCTTGATTGAGGATTCGAATTCAACTGCCTTCTAAGAATGAAAAGATCCTTCCCCCATTCTTCTCAACAAATCAACTACTGCCCATAATAGGTAGCGCTCCCTCAAAAGGGCACTCAGAGCATTATAACGCTCCCTAGTAGTGTATAGGGGAGTGCCAACACTCCTGAGGGTAGGAGCGCTCCTGCAAAAGGGATGATGCAGCGCTATAATGCTCCCTGATGGCTTATGGGGGGGCGCCAACACTCCTGAGATAGTTATAGGGAGCGCTCCCCTCCAAAAACTCAGTTTTTTGGGTGCTTTCAGATGGCAAGAGGTTTATAAGCATGTTGACTCATTTCTCCTCTTCCAAATCAAATGTTTGAGGTGTTTCAAGTGTCCTTCTCATGTCGTTATAGGCACGACAAAGGCATCATGGCAGTATGCTTTCTTTAACACTTGCGACACTTATAATGACGACACTTGCGACACTATCGAAGTGAGTAATTTCGATGTGTAACAGATTGCCCCCCAAAGTATGAAGTTAGAAGATGAGAACTGATAACTGAAATGCTTTGTAGGCTTTCAAGCAAGGGTATAGACGCAAAGAACCTGACAAAAATTGCACACAAACATCCAACAAATATTATGACATGTTTCAAACCCAAGGCAGACATACCTATGCTTGGGTGATAAAGACTTGCAAGGTATGGTCGCCATAAAATACACTGCGAATCCATAATTGTATTGATAAAAGGTATAGCCACTGAAAATACATTGTGGATCTCTACTCCCATGACCTGAACTGATTGTAGCCACGAAGAATACACAATGGATCTACGAGATGGCAAGACATAGCCACGACCAATACAAAGTGGATCTATGTAACAATATACGTGTCATTGTTCAAAAGAAACTCCATCGCAACCTGGGCAAAGTACATATCAAAGTGATCACTCAACCCAGGGTCTTCTTACCGATCCTGATGTAGTACGAATCTAACCATGTGAATAGATGTCCTGATGTCGAACATGGCAGAAACCACTTGATTACCAATCAATGATGTAAACCATTAACAAGTGCGAGGGAAATCAAAATTAATGTCAATGATTCCCAAGGTACTCTAGTACATTCCAACGAATGTGAATGGATGAGATGAAGTCGAACATCCATGGAATCATCTAATCAGAGGTCAATGATGTAAACCCACTGTCGGACGTGAGGAGACCTTCCATTGAGGCATGCAGGTCCCAAAGTACTAACTGGTTTCTAAGTCTAACTCCTGGATAATGTGTTGAAGTCGACAGGAATAAACTTGTCAAAGGAGGGCCTTGATGTATCCCCCATCAACGACACGAAACTGACATAGAGATGTAATTGGTAGATCAAATGAGAAAAAATGGACTAACACGGGTATTGAGAAAAAATATTTGTGACGACTGACTCTCGAGATGGATACTTCCCTTGAACACTGAGGCACGACAACAGAAACATGACATGGACCAAAATTTGATGATGTAGTGGATACTGTGACTTATGTCAGGTGACCCAGAGGAGTGAAAGAAACTCAAAGGATTGGCTCAGTGCAGAGGTTCAATGGATTATAATGCGTGCAAAAGACAAAGTGCCGTGTTCAAGGGCGACTCTAAGAGTTACTTGGTAATGTTCTCAAAAAACTGCTTGGCTTGCTTCTTTCAATTCCCCCCCCATCCAGATAGACGAGTACCTCTTTTTAATGTAACGAGCTTGAGGAGGGTAACACATGCTCGATAAAACTCACATTCGGTAAGTTCCTCTTCCTTTGTTTAACAAACTGGAAGAAGTAAGGGTTCGGTCCCATATGGGCCTGTCGATGTTTTGTTTAGCGAGTCCAAAGATAGAAAACTCGAAGGTTTTTCATGATTATAGAGTCTAGAAAAACACTTAAAAGAGAACTCTCTCAGTTCCTTTTTCGTAAAGTAGTCTGATGAGACCGAAAAAGAGATAAACTATCGCTCAATAGACGTTTTCTTCAAATACTTTAACGAGCGTGAAGAGAACAAGGTCGCTCGGTAATCTTTTCATCTTTAGAGAGTCTGAAAAGAACTTAAAGATGACTCTAATGTTGTCCTTTTTCATAATGTTAGTCTTGCGAGGTCGAAAAAGAGATAAATTATCACTCGAAAGACGCCCTTTCAAACCTTTTAATGAGTGGGAAAGGAAGCAAGATCACTCGGGAATCTTTTCATGTTTAGAGAGTCTAAAAAGAGCTTAAAGGAGACTCCAGGGGGTTCCTTTTTCGTGTATCCATATAGGTCCGAAAAAGAGATAAAAGTCTACCCGGATGCATTCTCATGTATTTACGAGCACGAGAAAGAACAAAGACTAAGCTCGGTATGCCCCCAGCTTGAAAGCCAGTGGCTTAACTCCAGAAAGATCATCAAAGGCTGGAGACATGCCCTCCAAGCTTCGATTCATTCACCCAAGGAGAAGGGTGGATGAAAGGAAGGTTCAAGAGAGGTAACTGTTTCATTTTTTAACAAGATTGACATATGAAAATAACTATGCTCAGGACCTCTATTTCATTTTTTAACGAGCTTTCCACAGAGAAGAGAAACTATGCTCGTGGTTTCGTCCAGATCATGGCCTCCAAGAGGATAATGCTCTGAAAGGGTACCATGCCAATGGATAAAACGTGGTCATGGCCTCCAGGAGATCTTCGTTGGATGGAAGATAATCACTCGAGAAGGAACACATGTCGAGGGTCGCGATAGGAGTAAGGAGATCAGGCTCCAATAATCCGACCGAAGAAATCACCTTGTCCACTACCAGATCTAAATCATTGAAAGTTGAAAGCATGGGAGATGATGAAAAACCAACACCAGGAGGGGAGATAGATGGTATATCTGCCCGAATTTCTTCACGAGGGGATCGGTGATAGTTATTATCCTGAGGTAACTTGTCAATGCGAAACATTTCTGGAATAGATCCATCCGAAGGAAAAGTTGGGGAAATGTGGTCGATTGCAGATGATAAGGAACTCAACCGTGATTGCATCGAGGAAACGTCAAGTGCCAATAGATGTTGGGTATCTGACGAGGGGGAAGCGATTGGGTAGAAATGTATGACGTTTCGGCTGGACTAAGGGGCACGGTGTCACCTAGTGCATCGAATTCCAACGGACAAGGTACAATCTGAGGGTCAGATGATTCCAAAGATTGATAAGCCGCGGTCGAAATCATATCAACGGTGGCAATATGATGTGTAGTCGGTGGAAGTGATGTAGGGAAGGTACCCATGAGGCTAGAATCTTTCAGTAAGCCAACACCAACACTTTCATACGTGATCGTGTGGTCCCCCAAGAAAGGAATATTGTTGGTAGCGGGAACGCGAGCATCGGTCGTGCATAAATCCAACTGATCAACAGTGACAATTTTCCCCTAATGAGGAAATTGGACACATCGAAAAACTGATGAGGCAACGACAGTCATAGCATAAAACCAACTTCTTCCAAGTAACAAGTTGTAATCGAGGGGAGCATTGACCACCTCGACATCAACAGTAACAATTTTGCCACCCAATTGGATGGGAAGGGACTATAAAAGCCCATTGGGATGAAAACCTCTCCCATCGAAGGCGCCTAACATCGTTGGGGATTTGTTGAGTGCTGGTGATTTTAAACCTTTCCAACACGCTAAAGACATGACACAAGTTGAGGCTCCCTCATCCAAAATAGTTCGGTGGATTTGTTGATTGTGAACAACAACATCAACTTGGAAAGAAAGTTGGTGGGAGAGTCGAGACGCATAATTGTCCAGGTTAAACATGATCGGATTGGACGACTCAGGATCAACAGCGCCAAGAGCGGCCAAGAGCGTTCTACGTTGACTGGAGCAGTGCTGTAGAACTTCTAACGTAGACATAACAGACGGTGCTTGAGCCAAATATTCAACAATGTTGTAGTTCTGGGCGGCGCATGAACTAGGATTAAAGGTAGCTTTGCAGATAGTGCTCTTAGGAGGGCGTAAGATAGATTCGAACGTGGGTTTCTCAATCTGAAGTGGTCCAGACGGAGGATTAATCGATGGAAGACTAATGAAGGATGATGGTGTATCCGGTAAAGTACCAATGCCGTTAGTGTCTTTTCCTTTATCAGGGTTACCTGGTGTGTCGTATGTCTTAGAGAGAGTGGTCAAATTGATCCCATTAAACATATAAATATGTGCACTCGACGAGGCCTCATCATGGTCGCTAGAACTGCCCCCAGGAGAGGGGGTTTGAGCAACCATGGATTGCTGTTGTGGAAAAGGTTGAGTAAGCACAACGGGTTGTGACTTCCCTTGGAAAATTTTGGCCACTTCATTGCGAAGTGGACAATCTCGAGTGTAGTGATCATCACCACAAATGATACACCGGAATTTCAGTCGCTAATTTTTGTTGAAGGAAAATCTCCTTGCGGATAGGTAGATCTCCTCAAAGAACTAGACTCTTAACTCTAAGATAGAAAGTGCTTATCATGGTCACTGACTTCCTTTTAGATATAGGTGTACTAGTGTGTGAGGAGGAAGGAGAAAAGAAGTACCTTTTACTGGTGTTTGTCCCTGCATGCTCCGAATTGAGCTCCAATGTTTCGCTCCTCGATAAGCCTTGTAGACAAACACAGTACGACCACTTCCTAATCTATCAAGATTAGTTCGAAAAAGGTCTATCTACTAAAGAGACAAATTCATGTGAGATTGAACACGAATTAGAAAGAAACATGCCAAGCAAATTATATTAATGAGGACAAAACATTACTTACAGCCGTAGATGGATTGCATCAGTTTCATCAAGTCCTCCTTGTCTGCCCCTTGCTCAAAAGATCCACGATCCGAATGATGATAGCTTCACCGATTGCTCCCTATGAGATCATAGGTCTCTTGCTTCCAAATCATCTCTGTTCCAGCACCACTTATAAGATCATAAGTTTGGTGTGATTCTCCCTTTCCAGTCCCCTTCTCACCATGAGAAAGCTTGCTTATATAGCCTTAGAGAGGCTCAACAACTTGAGATATCTTTGGGGTGAGTTGAGGATTTTCCTCCTTCAGTTAGGGATCTTCCCTAAGCTCATGGCTTGATTGAGGATTCGAATTCAACTTCCGTCTAAGAATGAAAATATCCTTCCCCCATTCTTCTCAACAAATCAACTGCTGCCTAGAATAGGTAGCGCTCCCTCAAAAGGGCACTCAGAGCGTTATAACGCTCCCTAGTAGTGTATAGGGGAGCGCCAACACTCCTGAGGGTAGGAGCGCTCCTGAAAAAGGGCTGATGCAGCGCTATAACGCTCCTTGATGGCTTATGGGGGGGAACCAACACTCCTGAGATAGTTATAGGGGAGCGCTCCCCTCCAAAAACTCAGTTTTTTGGTTGCTTTCAGATGGCAAGAGGTTTATAAGCCTGTTGACTCATTTATCCTCTTCCAAATCAAATGTTTGAGGTGTTTCAAGTGTCCTCCTCATGTAGTTATAGGCACGACATAGGCATCATGGCAGTATGCTTTCTTTAACACTTGCGACACTTGCGACACTTATAATGACGACACTTGCGACACTATCGAAGTGAGTAATTTCGATGTGTAACATACGTGCACAAACAATAAATTTATAAATAATATTGAATTACTTGAAAATGAGAATTTGATATAGACATTAATAAATAACTTATAAACAATATGGATTTAGTTAATTTGATGTAGACATTTAACAATCAAATATTAAGTTTTTAATTTTGATATAGACATTTAACAATCAAATATTAAGTTTTAAAATTTGATATAGACATTTAACAATAAAATATTAAGAATAGAGTAAGCATTTAAGTGATTAGTCTGTGCCTCAATAGTCGGCCATAGCCGAATCTATTGTCTTTCACTCCGGTGTTAAAGACTTAGATTCAAATGCCCTATTTTTCTGTGCATAGATAATCTCTTATTAACATTGGTTGTGACTTGGCCGCGGAGGCCAACCCCATGGCCAAGCCATGGGTACGCGACATGGTTGGCCCCCCACGACCAAGTCGCAGTCATTTCAAACATTTTGTATTTCATAAAAATTTCAAACTGTCCAAGTTTTAATTTCAAACGTTTTTTATTTTATAAAAAAATCAAATCTTTAGGAATTCAATTTATAAATCCATTTTTACATATGTAATATTAGATTATCATAAGTTATAAATATTATTTTACATTGTTGATTCTGGAATTCCTTGTTGTAAATTACTGTCTATAATTTGTAAAGGAATATTTGTGAAATATACATACAATGGAAAATATTTAAAACATATATATGTAATTTTTTTTAATAAATTTAAAAATACAATAGGAAGACAATTTAAAAATTACTTGTTTATATGTTCAAATTATACATACAAACAATAAATTTATAAACAATATGGATTTACTTAAAAATGGGAATTTGATATTAGTTGATTTGATATAGACATTTAACAATCAAATATTAAGTTTTTGAATTTGATATAGACATTTAACTATCAAATTTAAGAATAGAGTAAGCATTTAACCTTGCGCTCATGAGATGATCTCAATATCCAACATAGCTATTCTAAGCAACAGCGTGAGTGACCATAATTCTCAGAAAAAATGGCAATGTGAACATAGGCACTGCTAATGGCTCCTCGGATTGCAGGGCAGACGGTATTTTCCGTGCGCAGTTCCTCCTTGTCCAGGAAGACGCGCAACCCATAGGATGTGAGATTATGGTAGATGAGACTAGCGAGATGGTTTTTGGTGTCTGGTCCCCCATGGTTGATGAAAACCTGGTATTGCTCTGCCTTTGTTACTTGCTCCATACTTGATATCTCTTACCGATCATATCAGATTGGAAGATGAAGAAAACACTTGAGCTACAAGAGAAATTAAGGAAATGAAGATAAAGATGGAAACGAAAAAATGCTGATGGCTATTAGGAGATCGAAAAGTCAGGTGATCACAATAATTGTGAAGGGACAGGTTAGGTACGATGTACGGTGTATGGTTTCTTGGTTGAAAATATGACCACAAATCATTATCCTTCACTGTTATCTTTCGTAATTAAGGGATTTATTTATGATTTCATGGTTGACACGGTTTGCCTTTTAAAGATGAAGTGTTCATGAAG
The DNA here is from genome assembly GCA_000966675.3 of Picea glauca. Taxonomy (NCBI): domain Eukaryota; kingdom Viridiplantae; phylum Streptophyta; class Pinopsida; order Pinales; family Pinaceae; genus Picea; species Picea glauca. The sequence continues at coordinate 28,461 of JZKD02S1399293.1, forward strand.
AACACTTCATAGATGATATTGTTTGTTAGACTTGTTAGATGCAGGATCAACAAGTATTCAATTAAGCTGAAAAGAGAAAATAATAGCATTCACAATCACACAAATATAACACAGAGATTTACGTGGTAAAATTCTTCTTGTAAGGGAAACCTCCACGGGGCAATGATAATCGGCCTTTGATTATTGTTCAAGGGAGATGAATACAACAACCATCAAGTTCAGGCTTCCAAATGGTACATACAACCATTCAACCTCTCACTCAAATCTACACTTTCTCTCCTTCAACCATGCCTCTATATGGGCTTACATCAATATAGAACAAACTTCATTTGGTTACAAAAATGTTTATCCAATTTAGTGCATACATACCAAATTGGTAGATTTGGTTGAACAAACTACTACAAAATATGATCCATTAAATCTGCCCATATCCACCAAATTTAGGAAATTGGTTGGCATATTCAACTATCTCCACCTTGACAACAATTTCCTGATCTATCATGCCCAATTTATTCATCACCTCTTCTGCAAGCCCAGAGAAGTCAAGCACCATCGTAGCTTCTCTAAAAGTACTGGTTTTGTGAACATGTCTGCGCAGTTCTCTTTTGTATGAACTTTTTCAAGAGAAACTCCACCTTCATCGATGACCTATCTTACAAAATGGTACTTAATAGGAATATGTTTAGTTTTACTGTGGTAGGATGGATTCTTGGCCATGTGAATAACACTTTGACTATCACAAAGTAGCTTTACTTTGTCCTGCATCCTTCCAAACTCACCAAACAAACCTTTTAACCAAACTGCCTCTTTGCAAGCATGTGAAGCAGCTATGTATTATGCTTCTGTAGTGGATAAATAAACAATGCTTTGTAGCTTTTACATCCAACTAATAGCTCCACCTGCAAGAGTAAAGACATATCCTGAAGTTGACCTCATCTTGTCCAAATCACTTGCAAAATCAGAATCAACATATCCATAGACTAACTCACGACCACCATTATAGGTGATACAGTAATCACTTGTGCCCCTCAAATACCGAAGCACCCATTTCACTGCTGCCCAGTTCTCTTTACCTGGATTTGCCATATATCTGCTGACAACTCCAACTGCATGTGAAATGTCTGGCCTTGTACTAGCCATCGCATACATTAAACTTCCTACTGCATTAGCATATGGTATTCGAGACATATATTCATTTTCTTTTTTTTTACTAGGACATACAGTTGAAGAAAGCTTAAAATGGGAAGTGAAAGAGACTGAAACTGGTTTTACATTGTTCATTCCAAACCTCAAAAGTATTTTCTTGACATACTTCTGTTGTGACAACCAAATATTACCATTCCTCATGTCTCTGAATATCGCCATTCCCAAAATCTGCTTTGATGCTCCTAGATCTTTCATATCAAACGTTTATATAAATTGTTGGCCAAGTGAATAACAATTTGACTATCACAAAGTAGATTTACTTTGTCTTGCATCCTTCCAAACTCACCAAACAAACCTTTTAACCAAACCGCCTCTTTGCAAGCATGTGAAGCAACTACGTATTCTGCTTCTGTAGTGGATAAAGAAACAATGCATTGTAGCTTTGACATCCAACTAACAGCTCCACCTACAAGAGTAAAGACATATCCTGAAGTTGACATCATCTTGTCCAAATCACCTGAAAAATCAGAATCAACATATCCACAGACTAACTCACAACCACCATTATAGGTGATACAGTAATCACTTATGCCCCTCAAATACCGAAGCACCCATTTCATTGATGCCTAGTGCTCTTTACCTGGATTTTCCATATATCCGCTGACAACCCCAATTACATGTGAAATGTCTGGCCTTGTACTAACCATCACATACATTAAACTTCCTACTGCATTAGCATATGGTATTCAAGACATATATTCCTTTTCTTCTTTTGTACTAGGACATAAACTTGAAGAAATCTTAAAATGAGAAGCGAAAGGGACTGAAACTGGTTTTACACTGTTCATTCCAAACCTCAAAAGTATTTTCTCAACATACTTCTGTTGTGACAACCAAATCTTACCATTCCTCTTGTCTTTGAATATCTCCATTCCCAAAATCTGCTTCGTTTCTCCTAGATATTTAATATCAAACGTTTATATAAATTCCATCCCTCCAGGACTTCCATGGAGACTCTTCCATGTTGTTGGTGTTTGTTAAAGGCATCGAAATAACATCCCCTCTCAATGTAACGAAGGTCAACAGGTTGGACGTCACAAAATAAGGGTATAACCTTGCACTCATGAGATGATCTCAATATCCAACAGAGCTCATCTAAGCACCAACGTGAGTAAGCATAATTCTCAGAAAAAATGGCAATGTGAATAGAGGCATTGCTAATGGCTCCTCGGATTGCAGGGCACACGATATTTTCCATGCGCAGTTCCTCCTTGTCCAGAAAGACATGCAACCCATATGATGTGAGGTTATGGTAGATGAGACTAGCGAGATTATTTTTGGTGTCTAGTCCCTTGTGGTTGATGAAAATCTGGTATTGATCCACCTTTGTTACTTGCTCCATACTTGATATCTCTTACCGATCTGATCAGATTGGAAGATGAAGAAAACACTTGAGCTACAAGAGAAATTAAGGAAATGAAGATAAAGATGGAAACGAAAAAATGCCGATGGCTATTAGGAGATCAAGAAGTCAAGTGATCACAATGATTGTGAAGGGATATGTTAGGTACGATGTACGATGTACGGTTTCTTGGTTTAAAATATGACCACAAATAATTATCCTTCACCGTTATCTATCGCAATCAAGGGATTTATTTATGATTGCATGGTGGACACAATTTTCCTTTTAAAGATGTAGTGTTTATGAAGAACACTTCATAGATGATATTGCTGACATCATATCAATGATTTTAATGAAGTGTATGGTTATTAAAGAACACTTTGCCACTTTACTAGTTGGTTTTGAAGTAAACTTTTTCCATCTTAGAATAGAACATATTTCTTTCCTTTTGGGAGATTTGCATTTTAAAATAACTTTTTACCTAAAACTATGGTGGTAAAGGTTACCAAATCTTGGGTGTGGATAAAGGTTACCATATGTAAGATTCCATGTGGATTGTGGTGGTGTACTCAAAGTGCTCCACTCATGGATGACCCCTTTTTTCAACAGAAAATTACTCTTTATATTATATATATAAAATTGTGTACACTTGGAAAAAATATACTTACCCAACATATTTCGATCACAAGTAATCTAACTTTACAGTAGATAAAAAAATAGTGTCCCACTCATCTTGCAGGTTGAGGTGAAGAGTGAGCAACTCTATACTAGAGTATGCATATTCCACTAAATAGTTTTCCAAGAGTGTGACCAAAAAATTGATGTCACCATATTCTAAGGTTTATAGACTACTATATGAAACAAATACATGCTAATAAATATTTAGAAATAGAGGAGGGCCCTCATTTCCTTCTATCCATTGTTTATAAGAAATTTTCCCCTCCTGCATCTGGAGAGCCTTCTTTTATAGAGAGTGTACCTCCTTATTTTGTTCACGGTAAATATGAGTGAAACTGATAGAGTTGAAGGCTTTAGTGATCTCTTTAATTCTATCCTTCCATCTCACTAAAGAGATTACATGCAGTTTCCCTCTGTTGTTCAACCAATCTATCACTATTTTTGAGTCTCCATAAATCTGCAGGCCATCAATATTTAACCGAACTGCCAGACTAAGTGTAGCCCAAACACCTAGAAGTTTTTCCCTAGTGTTGGTACCTAGGCCATAGTTGAAAGTCCATTTTTAGACGATTTTATTATTGAACCTTATCACTCCACCAACCCCACTCTGAAGACCATTTGTGAGCAATGCTTCATCAAACCAGCCCACTGTTGACGAACCTTGAGGAGAAATATGAATAGTTCTGGGAAAGGCCACGTTTTGTGAGATGGTACAGTTATCAAATTTTCCCAAAGTTTTGTAAACCACTGCAGAGATAGAAGGGGTTCCAGTTTCAAAAAGTTTCTTATTGCGTTCAAGCCAAATATTCCAACTAACAAGAGATGGAAGAATAAGGTATTTTCATTCCTTTTTTATCCATCTATCATAACAAGCAGATAGTGATGTACCTTCCCAAACTTCTTTGATATTAATCCCTCCTTTTATTCTATGCCAGACGTGTTGTGTGAAAGAACACTCGACAAATAGATGTAACATTGATTTTGTTTCCTTTGAACATAGATAACAAATACTTGGACCAACCCAACCCTTTCGTTGCAAATTATCCCAAGTAAGGATTTTATTTTCTGCAGATAACCAAGTGAAGAGTCAAATTTTTAATTTTTTGGGCTATGTCCCATGTCCACAATCCTCTCCTCAAGCCAACAATAGACTGTTGCCGTAATTTTTTTGTTATGGCACTATAAACATTTTTTGTTGTAAGCATACTAGAATAATCTCCACCCGACCACTTTAGTTTGTCTTCTTTATTTTGTAGTTGAATCCTCGAGCCCATTAAGGCCCTACAATAGAGGTCCCATTCCTTTGCCAAAATCCCAGAGAGTCCAAGCTCCAGGCTATTAACCCAATGATCAGCTATGATCCTTGGCTTGTTGGTGCCTCTGGCCTAAAAAAGATAATTGATATTTTTAAGATTTAAGGTCGATAAGAGCTCTCCACATAGCAAAGAGGAGTTCCCCATACCCAAAATTGAGTCTTTGCCTATCAAAATTGAATGTCCAGACCTAGGGCTCCAACACAACCAATGGGTAATCAGATGTAAAGACTTTAACATATTTTTCCAAGTCTGAGAGGCATTGTTCGAAAAATTGGTTGTCGTTCTGAACCAAGTAGAGACAAAAACATATGGGAGATATTTGTCTTTGATAACCTTATTCCAAATACCATCCTTTGTCAACACTCGCCACAACGAAGTTGCTGCTAAAGATCTATTAAAAATAAATATGTTTCTCAAGCCACAACCACATGAGAGCTTTGGTTTTGCAAGTAATTCCCAACTACACAAGTGAAAATGTTGTTTTTTGCTACTTCCTGACCAAAGAAAGTTGTAGATTAAGCTTCAAATCTTATTTATCACAGATGTCGGAATGGAAGCCGGTGACATCCAATATATTGGTTGGCTTTCCAGAACGACTTTGATGAGAATGTAACGACCTCCAAGAGTTAGCCACCTATTAGACCAATCTCTGAGCCTTTTTTTGAAATTTGCTATTAACCATATCCAATCAACAACCTTGTACGATTCAAATTTTAGATAATAACCAAGATATCTGAATCCTTCTAAAAGTTCAACAAAATTATAGGGAAAGGCTTCTTTAAAATTCTGTAATAGCTCCCCTTGAATTCCAGAAAAATGAAAAGTAGATTTTGTCATATTTACCCTCAATTCCAAAGCACTACAAAATACTTTTAGAAGATCAAATATCTCCTTGCATTTGTGTATAGAGGCTTCTGTCATGATGAGGACATTGTCGACAAAAAAAATATGAAGGATCTTAATAATCATGGAGACCTTCACCCCCATTAGCTTCCCTTCGTCCTGACCTTTCTTTAACATCAAACTAAGACCTTCCATTACTAAAATGAACAACAACAGAGAAAGTGGGCAACCTTAACATAGTCCTATGCCACTCTGAAAAAAAGGAGAAGCCTCCCCATTTATTAGAACTGCAAACTGCACACTGACCACGCAACTCAGAATCCAATTAGTAGTTTTAGGGCTAAAACCTGATTGGAGAAGAATCATTCTTAAAAAGTCCCAATTAATACAACCATAGGCTTTCTTTAGATCCAACTTCAAGATTAAATCCTTCAATTTTTTTTCCTTAATACTATTTAAGCATTCATGTGCCGTGCCTATGGCATCTAGGATCTGTCTACCTTTTAAAAACCCAGTTGTTCTTCCAACAAATTATTTGAGAGAATAGGTTTTAATATAATAGAAATAATCTTTGTTATAAGTTTGTAACATAGGTTACAAAGAGCTATAGGTCTAAAGTCACCAAAGGTAACATGCTTATTTACTTTTGGAATTAGTTCTAGAAAGGTCAAATTTAATGAGTTTATCACCTCGCCTCGTTTCCTCGAATGATCCAGGTGGATATTGGTGGCCACCCACCTATTCCAATTGACTCCTCTTGTCCGTTTTTGTTCAGCACATTCTTCTGTACTTCTTTGAGAATTGTGGGTTCTACACTTTTGGGGTTGTCTGAAGCCCCACACGTCCTCTAGGTGGATACTGGTGGCCTCTTGCCTAATCCAACTGGCATATTTTGTATGTTTTCATGTCAACACATCTTGTTGTACTTCTAGGGTCATTTTGGAGGCCTAAACAATGTTTTTTGTCTTGCCATAGTCAAATAGTAGACGGAGCTAGAGTTTGATGATGGAATGTGTAGTTCTTTGAAATACCTTTCCAACAGGCTATCACGCACCTAAAACGGAGGTCGTATGCAAAAGTTACGACCCTGGGAAGTTGAGGTACCAACTTACACCAACTTACCCATAAGGGCCCACATGACTTTTGGTGTTTCACCTTCTAGGGTTAGGTTTTTGGATGTATAGGGTTTTGGAATTCATGAGTAATATCAAAAAGGCCTCTAGAGCCTCATTGTAATCCATTCCGCTCAGACGGATGCATGTAGCAGCCACAACTCTTCTCAGAGATAGCTACCACCATTCAAGCAAGTGTTTAAGTTCTGTAGTTTTACAGTTTCAACCTATTTCATTATTTAATAGAAGATATTGTTCATTGGATATCTGTGTTATTCTTCATATCTTTTTGTTTATCGTATTCAATCTGTTAATCAATTCGTTTCACTCCTAAATCCGTATCATGTTAATGTTTAATCCATTATTACGGTTCTTTGCATTTCAATAGATAACAATAGCATAAAACATCATTGAGAAATACACAATCACAAGAGACACAACATTTATCTTGGGAAACCTTCTAGGGGAAGAAAACCCAACAAAACTTCCTTATTATAGATAGGCAATACAATGCCAAGAGATAACTTAAACTAATACAAAAGATCCTCTACCAAAAGATGTGTCACTCTCTCTCCTTCTTCTTCAACTGCAGTTCCAAAACTTGTCTCTCAATGAGCAAGTGAGTTTTGTGTCTAAGTGAGGCGCTAGCCTCCTTATTTATACAAATCTAGCACGTGTGAAGTGTCTCTTCACTGGCAGGGCCGACTTCTCAAACTGGGTGGTTATAACCACCTTTATTATATTTCAGGGCCTCTTGTTATATTCTCGGGATGACTTCTTCTTTTGCCTTTTACAATTACATTATGACCAATCCACAAAAGTGGATTTGGTCCTTATACAATAGACGACATGATCAATCCACAATGGGGATTGAACCAATGAATAATATATCAAATAATAATAAGAATACACTTTGCAGTTACATTATTTCAACACTCCCCCTTAACAAGAAGGGTATTCTTCAACAACATCATGCGAGAGAGAGAGGAAAACATCATCAACAACATCAAGTGGGTAGAGGACAACATCATCAATATCATCTTGGAACACTGACTGGCGTATCTATAAATCGTCGGAAGTTTTCTTCATCGACATCATCATCATTCTCAAAGGAATGCAATCATCATCTGCATCAATATGTATTAGTATAAAACTGGTACATCATCATCATCACAAAACGAAGCTGGCTCATCATAATACAGGACTCGCTTTACGTCACAGCTGTCAAGCTGGAAGCTCAGTACTCGACTTGCTTTACGTCACAACAATCAAGCTAGAAGCAAGATACTAGACTGGCTTTACGCCACAGCTTCTCAAGCTAGAAGCACAGTACTAGTCTCATCTCAACGTCTTGCTTTATGTCACAACACTTAAGCTAGAAGCAAGATACTAGACTAGCTTTACGTCACAACTATCAAGCCAGAAGCGGAGTACTAGTCTCATCACATCCTCTTGCTTTACTTCACAACCATCAGGTTGGAAGCAAGATACTAGACTGGCTTTACGTCACAACTGTCAAGCCAGAAGCATAGTACTAGTCTCATCTCATCATCTTTCTTTACGTCACAACAATAAAGATGGAAGCAAGATACTCGTCCTTCTTTATGTCACAACATTCAAGCTAGAAGCAGGATACTAGACTGGCTTTACGTCACAATTGTCAAGCTAGAAGCACAGTTCTAGTCTCATCACATCATCTTGCTTTACGTCATAGAAACGAGGCTGGAAGAAAGAGATGTCTCATCACAACAATTACTCCCCCTTTTGAGGAAGGTCCTTTCGGACTATACCAAGCTTATCTTGAAAGTGCTCAAACTTTACACAAGATAGAGGCTTGGTCAACACATCAACAACCTGTTCATCCGTGCTAATGTACTGGAGCTTTAAGGCTCCTCTTTGCACCATGTCACAGATGTAATGATATCAGATATCTATGTGCTTCGACCTCTCGTGGAATACATGATTCTCTGTCATCTTTATGCAGCTCTGGTTGTCACATAGGATCATGGTTGCTTCCATATCTAGGTCAAATAGGTCGGTCATAAACTTTCGAAGCCATATAGCTTCACAGCTGGCAGAACATGCAACAATGTATTCTTCTTTCGCTGTGCTGAGAGCAATGTTGGATTGCTTCCTACTCTGCAACGAGATCATGGTTGATCCCAAACTGAAACAACATCCTGAAGTGATTTTCCTGTCAGAAACACTTCCGGCCCAATCTGCATCAGTATATCCACTTAATGTGAAATCATGATCTCCATCATAGCTGAGACCACAATCTATTGTACCCTTAAGGTACCTCATCACATGTTTTGAAGCCACTAGGTGAACATGTCTGGGTTCCAGCATAAGCTGACTCAAGGTGTTCACGAAAAAACAAATGTTTGGTTTGGTGTTCGTCAGGTACATCAACGATCCAATAATCTGTCTATACAGCGTGGCATCAATCAATTCTGACGAAGTGTCGACCAACAGCTTCAACTTCGCTTCCATGGGTGTATTCATGGACTTGCATTCCAACATGTCGAATCTCTTCAGGATTTCAACTGCATACTTCCCTTGGTTAAGGAAGATCCTCTCTGGACTCTGCCATACCTCAAGACCTAAGAAATAATGCATTAGGCCAAGGTCTTTCATTTCAAATTCTGAGGCAAGTCTCTTCTTACATTTAGTGATGAGCTTTTCTTCTTTGGTTAAGAATAAGTCATCCACATACAATAATAGTATTACTGGCTCATAGTTTTGAAGTAGAGATTAGAATCTGCTTTACTCTTGGTAAAGCCTAAGCTCGTCAGAAAATTTCTATACGGCCATACCAAGCTCTAGGGGCTTTCTTTAATCCATATAAGGCTTTCTTCAACCTGCAGACATGAGACTTCCTGTCTTCAACTTCAAACCCTTGAGGTTTCTCTATATACACTTCCTCTTCGATGACACCATTTAGGAAAGCTGTCTTCACGTCCATCTGGTGTAACTTCCACTTCATCTTAGTTGCAAGAGATATGATGGTTCTGATTGAAGTGTATTTGGCTACAAGAGTGAATGTCTCTTCATAGTCAATGGCTTCCTTTTGAGAAAAGCCACGAGCGACAAATATTGCTTTATACTTCTCAATACTTCCATCAGTAGCATGTTTTATTTTGAAGAGCCATTTAGAGGAGACCACATCTTTACTCTTCAGTCTGGGAACTATTTCCCATACTTCATTCTTCATTATGGATTGGTATTCCTCTGTCATGGCATCTACCCATTCTTTCCTCTAAATGGATTCTTCAAAGAAGGTAGGCTCCTCCTCTAGAAGATCACACATCAAAGCCGTATAACTGGAGAATGGATTTGGTCTTTACACCTGTCTCGTAGTTCCTTCGGGAACACCATACTTCTCTCCATTTTGAATAAGCTCTTTAGCCCAAGCTGACTTTCTTTTATGGAGGATCATCATCTAAGGAGGTTCTTGATATTCTAATATATCATGGTCTTCTAGAATTTCCTCATCAGGGGAAGTTACGACTTCCCTCACTAGTTTTGCGGCTCTGGGAACCTCCCTCACTGTAGTTCTGGGGATTACGGGTTCCTCTTCATATACTTATTCAAGCTGGCATCTTCTTGATTTCTTGAGTGCTGCATCTTCATCAAAGGTCACATCCTTGCTGATCTTATTGTGACGGTGACCTGGTATATAGATTCTGAAGGCCTTGGAGACCTCACAGTATCCCACAAATATTCCCTTCTTTCCTGAAGGTTCCAACTTGTTTCTCTTCTCTTTCAGTATATG
>JZKD02S1399293.1:47433-75174 GCA_000966675.3 Picea glauca
GAGAATAGGTTAGACAGGGGAGGAGAGCCGTGACTCTGTTGCAGTCCGAGCTCGAACACATTGTAATCATGCATTCTTGATTAATACAAACAGAGCAATTTTTCCTGCATGTTGTTGTCCATGTGTTTGTGAGTTCATGAATGAATGTCTTTATGTGTTGATGATATGCTGTGGATGTATGTGCTGTTTACATTTGCAGGTTACAGACAAGAGTAGTTGTCTGTTGAGTTCTTTGATTTTCAGATTTGGGTTCTTTGTGGTTTCATGCAAGGGTTCATGACAGAGTACCTCGGTCTCTGAAAACCAGTGCAGGAGTGCACTTCTGAATTCTGCGAAATTTTAGACAAAGACGTGCCAAGAGGGCGCACCAGCTGAAGTCATTGACTCAAAGAGGAAGCCTCAAGGTTACTGAACACCTTGAAGGAGAAACTGTGCAGAGGAGAGCACTGAGAGGAGAAGCAGAATTGCTGAGAATTCTATAAGGGATCTGCCAGGAGGGCATTGAGCAAATGCACAGGATGCATTGAGGAGAACTCTATTTTAAGTTCGGTGAGAAGACAAAGTCACTGAAGATTTTGGAGAACTCTGCCAGGTGGGCATTGAGTTGATGCAAGTGTGCACAGGAAGGAACTCTGTCTTGATTTCAGGGAAGACAGAACTACTGAAGGTTCTGTAGAACTCTGCTAAGAGGGCATTGAGCAAGTGCATAGAGTGCACTAGGGAACTCTATTTCGAGTTCTAAGGAAAGAGAAGCGTCGAGGAGAAGATACTTACAGAGTTACTGAATACTCTGTTGGCTCAGCAAGGAGTGCTTGAGCAGGAGGCTGCCAAGAGGGCACCAAGTTCCCTTTGGAGGAAAAGATGAGGGCCAAGACCCTTAGAGATTGAGCAAGTTTGAGAAGCTCAGGAGCAACAACATTCCTAGAATGCAGGCGAGACCCAAGGAAATCTCAGTAGCACAAGGAGTGTGCGCGGGTGACTTATTCTAAGTCCTGAAGCTCAGGAGGAACAATGCCTTTGAGCACAGAACAACAGAGTGAGAAGAAGGTCGAGAAACCCTTTGAGGTTTCACACTCGACAAAGCTCAAGAGGGAAACCCTTTGAGAAACCCTTTGAGGATAGCGTTCCTAGGACGCCGACAATATCCAAAGGAAATCGAGCTTGTAGAGGGAGACAAAGGCCGAGGCCTTTTGGAGCAAGGAATCTTCCAAGGGAAAGGAAGAAGGCCATGCTCAGGAGGAGGAGCACAACTGCCGTTAGATCAGCTGGAGAGGTGAGGTATGGATTGTCAATTTTCACGTCCAAACAACAGGAGGAGAGAGCACAAGCAAGAGAAACAGATCTGGGTCGTCAGATCTAGTGCAAAGGACCAATAGCCATCAGATCTAGAGGAAGGCGCATGGAGTTTAACCTTTGGGAGGTCATGTAGGAGAAGAGATGAAACAAACGGTGGAGACACTTCGTGGAGAAGTGCCGAAATCCCGAGAGCCGTTGGATTTCAGAGATCTATGAGGAAGTTAAGGCTGAGCGTTTTAGCGTTCAAAAGCTCAGGAGGAGTAGCGATCATTGGATGAGAAGTAATGGGAGTCGTTGATTCCCCTTTGGAGTGGAGCATCGACATTTCGGTATTTCGGGGTTCGACTTTTCAACAACTCCGATGACAAGGGGTCGGGGCACTTTGCGTTGAAAACCCCAAAGTCGTGAAACACGATGTACCTTTGGAGTAGGGTTGTGGTTCCGGAGGAAGCATCCATTTCGACATTTCGATATTTCGGGGTCCGGAAGGTTGAAGGACCAAGAACCGTCTACAGCCGGAATCGCGAAATCACGAATTCCGGAATCCCGAAAAGTGGACTGTGGTCACAAGAAGACTTCGACATTTCAAGAATCCGGGATTTGAAAGATAGAGGACCGGGGGAATCGCTTACGTCGCGATTCTCCAAATCGCGAAAGCCGGTAGCGCGGTCGCGTGGATGAAGGCCTTTTCGACATTCTGAGAACCGGGTTTTTGAGAGAGCAGGAGTTGGGAGATAGGGAGTCCCGGCTCACGAAATCACGAAATGCGAAAACCCGAAATTCTAAGGGAGGACCCAGAGTCGGTAAGTCCTTTTCAGCGTTTCAGCGACCAGGTGTTCGAGTGGACAAGGAGCCTGGGAGAGCTCGTATGCATGAGTCTCGAAAACCCAAAATGCGAAAGGTGCCTATTTGGCTTGGCTCGAGGGCATAACATTGTAGTCGCGTGGGGGTGAAGACTTGCACCTGGTGCATGTTTGCGCAGGTGGGGTTTTCGTAGAAGGACCTGTGGATCGGATTCGCAGGGTTCCAGTGAGGACCCGAAAGAACTAATTCAGTTTTGCGGATTTGAAGAAGAATGATCCCGTGCGGATCTCGGCTTGAGGGTCGGGGGTCTGCATCAAAGTGGTATCAGAGCACTTTTTGTCAGTAGACTGCAGGTAGAGGGAGGCAGAGTAGGTAAAGAAAATACTCTGATACACACCATCAATTGTGGTATCAGAGCTGATAATTTCGTCTGTAGACTTCAAGCGAAGGAGATAGCAGGTGAAGGAGGAGACAGGGTAATAATGCTCTGTGGAGATTGTTTGTAGGTGTGCAACAGTCAATAGACAACTAGGAGGACTGTAGGAAAGGCTGGAGGCACTCACGGTTGCAGAGTGACAGCAACAAGTTTGCCAAGAGGGCAGGAAGGAACATGAAGATGGCTACTGAAGGCCATGGGCGTGGTCACAGGGAAGACTGCAAGTAGAAGAAAAATCTAGAAATGGATAAAGAACTCACTGAGATAAGGGCGAGGATGGAAGAGCTTGCACTGCGGGTGCAGCAGAACACAAAGACACATTGGGTGTATGAATGGCCCATGAAGAGAAAGATGAAATGGCTAGTAAAGAAATTGTTGGTTAGAAGACAACAAAGGTTGTTGAGGAGGTGGTTGAGGTATGTGAAAAGCCTCAGGGCCATAGAAGAGATGGTTCATGCCTGTGAACCAGAAGCTAGGAGAAATCTTAGTGATGATGAAGAGAAGAGATCACTGGGAGATCTCATGAACTGCCAGGAAGGAAGTAAAGTAAGTTCAGATTGTCAGATGGGCAATGAGATGGGATCATTGGATATGATAGACTGCCAAGTGGGCAACATAAAATTCCCAATCTGCCAAGTGGGTAGGAGGAAGGAGATGAGACCGTTTGAAAGTCTCGGGAGCTCAGAAGTGAGTTCATGTCAGCAAGGAGTGTAGAGAGAGATGGGATTGATTGATCTCATAGACTACCAGGTGGTCAACAGAAAAATCCCATACTGCCAAGTGGGCAAGGGAGAGGATATGAGCTCAGAGGTGAGTTCATATCAGCAAGGACAACTGATAGAGAAGAAAGATCAGAAGAGGATTCTGATGATTGGAGGGATAAAGGTATTCCTACCACGTAGCCCAGTTGAGGCTAGCGAAGGTGTTGTAGATGCAACAACAGTGGAAGGACAACCAGCTGTGACTGTCAAAGAGATGGAGCAGATGTCAGAAGTTTCCCAGGGAGGAGAAGAGGAGCATACACTAATGTTTTCCCCAACAAAAGAGGAGCATGCAAATAAGATGCTCACTCCATGGGAGATGGAGTTGGAAATGTTGGAGGATTGGTTGAACCATCCAGAGCCAGTAGATGACTGCCACGAGGAGATAGTCATGCATATGTTAGCAGAGGAGCATTTCGAGGAATTGCTCAAAAATTTCAGCCAGAGAGCTGAACAGATGATGACGACTGTAATGCCGAGGAATGCAGCAATAGATGAAGGAGAATTCCAGTCTGAGGAGCAGCTGGAGGAAGCTGGAATTCAACCAGCACAAGGGGAAATAGAAGAAGCTAATCTGTCAGAGAAGGTGATTGAATAGCAGGTCAGTCAGGAGGATAAGACTACAGAGTTGAATTTTGCAGTAGGATGGCAAGTTGAGGCCACAGAGGAAGAAGATGGCATGTGAGATCTAGTTGATCTACTCATTTGTAGGGAAGAAGTGCAGTGGAGCAGGCTACAAAAGGAGAGCCAGTCATAGGAACAACTGGACGAGGAGATTGAGAAGATTAGAAGGTTGATGTCAAGGTCAGCAATGGAAACTACCAGTGAAGAGGAGCTGAGCAGAGGATAACCTGCCATAGCATCAGGGCAATAGATGCAGCAGTAGCAGCAAAGCAGTGGAACAGATGGACAGCTCTAGAGAACTGTTTGGGATCCAGGTGGATTTCAACAACAGTGCTGGGAAGCTCATGAGCAGGAGCTCATGATTTTTGTAGCCGAGGAGTATGATGCAGGAGCATCGCTCCAACGCCAGCTACGTGCCATCCAACCAACACATCAAGCACGCATTCAATGGAGAGGAGAGGTGCAATCCTCTCACTTTCAAATTTCAAATTTTGAAATTGTAATTAAATGTTTGTAAGCCGAAGAGCCAAAATCCATGCATGTGCACAGGCTTTAGATAAAGTTTCCTTAAATGGTTGTAAGGCTGAGATCTAGATCCGATTCGGATTAGACTTCCATTCAATGTAATTGAATGTAAATTAATGAGAGTTGGTGAGGATGGAGGGAACCGCTCGAGGAGCTCCCTTTTGTAAAAAGATCTTCTTTTGTTTTCAGTAGGGTAGGAAGGCAGAGGGAGATAAGTTAGAAAAAAAGAGGAAGAGTAGAAGAGAGAATAGGTTAGACAGGAGAGAAGAGCCGTGACTCTGTTGCAGTCCGAGCTCGAACACATTGTAATAAGGCATTCTTGATTAATACAAACATAGCAATTTTTCCTGCATGTTGTTGTCCATGTGTTTGTGAGTTCATGAATGAATGTATTTATGTGTTGATGATATGTTGTGGATGTATGTGCTGTTTACATTTGCAGGTTACAGACAGGAGTAGTTGTCTGTTGAGTTCTTTGATTTTTAGGTTTGGGTTCTTTGTGGTTTCATGCAAGGGTGCATGATAGAGTACTGCGGTCTTTGAAAACCAGTGCAGGAGTGCACTTTTTAATTCTGCGGAATTTCAGACAAAGACGTGCCAAGAGGGCGCATCAACTGAAGTCATTGACTCAAAGAGGAAGCCTCAAGGTTACTGAACACCTTGAAGGAGAAACTGTGTAGAGGAGAGCATAGAGAGGAGAAGCATAATTGCTAAGAATTTTGAAAGGGCTCTTCTAGGAGGGCATTGATCAAATGCACATGATGCATTGAGTAGAACTCTATTTCGAGTTCGGTGAGAAGATAGAGTCACTGAAGATTCTGGAGAACTCTGCCAGGTGGGCATTCAGTTGATGCAAGTGTGCACAAGAAGGAACTTTGTCTCGAGTTCAGGTAAGACATAACTACTAAAGGTTCTGTAGAACTCTGCCAAGAGGGCATCGAGCGAGTGCATAGAGTGCACTAGGGAACTCTATTTCGAGTTCGAAGGAAAGAGAAGCGTCGAGGAGAAGACACTTACAAAGTTACTGAATACTCTATTGGATCAGCAAGGAGTGCTTGAGCAGGAGGCTTCCAAGAGGGCACCAAGTTCCCTTTGAAGGAAAAGACGAGGGCCGAGACCCTTAGAGACTGAGCAAGTTTGAGAAGCTTAGGAGGAACAGTGTTCCTAGAACGCAGGCGAGACCCAAGGAAATCTCAACAGCACAAGGAGTGTGCGCGGGTGACTTATTCTAAGTCCCGAAGCTCAGGAGGAACAGTGCCTTTGAGCACAGAACAACAGAGTGAGAAGAAGGTCGAGAAACCCTTTGAGGTTTCACAGTCGACAAAGCTCAAGAGGGATAGCGTTCCTAAGATGCCGACGATATCCATAGGAAATCGAGCTTGCAGAGGGAGACAAAGGCCGAGGCCTTTTGGAGCAAGAAATATTCCAAGGGAAAGGAAGAAGGCCATGCTCAGGAGGAGGAGCACAACTGTCGTTAGATCAGCTGGAGAGGCGAGGTCTGGATCATCAAGTTTCACGTCCAGAGAACAGGAGGAGAGAGCACAAGGAAGAGAAACAGATCTGGGCCATCAGATCTAGTGCAAAGGACCAATAGCCATCGGATTCGGAGGAAGGCGCATGGAGTTTAACCTCTGGGAGGTCGCGCAAGAGAAGAGTTGAAACAAACGGTGGAGACACTTCGTGGAGAAGTGCTGAAATCCCGAGAGCCGTTGGATTTTGGAGATCTATGAGGATGTTAAGGCTGAGCATTTTAGCGTTCAAAAGCTCAGGAGGAGTAGCGACTGTTGGATGAGAAGCAACGAGAGACGTTGATTCCCCTTTGGAGTGGAGCATCGACATTTCGGTATTTCGGGGTTCGGCTTTTCAGCAACTCCAATGACAAGGGGTCGGGGCACTTTGCGTTGAAAACCCTGAAGTCGCGAAATGCGACGTACCTTTGGAGTAGGGTTGTGGTTCCGGAGGAAGTAGCCATTTTGACATTTCGGGGTCCGGAAAGTTGAAGGACCAAGAACCGTCTGCAGCCGTAATCGCGAAATCGAAAATTCTGGAATCCCAAAAAGTGGACCATGGTCACGAGAAGACTTCGACATTTCAGGAAACGGGGATTTGAAAGACAGTGGACCGGGGGAACCACTTGCGTCGTGATTCTCCGAATTGCAAAAGACGGTAGCGCAGTCACGTGGACGAAGGCCTTTTCGACATTCCATGAACTGGGTGTTCGAGAGACCAGGAGTTGGGAGACAGGGAGTCCCGGCTCGCGAAATCGTGAAACACAAAAACCTGAAAGGCTAAGGGAGGACCTAGAGTTGGTAAGTCCTTTTCGACGTTTCGACGACCGGGTGTTCGAGTGGACAAGGAGCCTGGGAGAGTTTGTATGAAGGAGTCCCGAAAACCCGAAATGCGAAAGGTGCCTATTTGGCTTGGCTCGAGGGCATAACATTGTAGTCCCATGGGGGTGAAGACTTGCACCTGGTGCATGTTTGTGCAGGTGGGTTTTTCGTAGAAGGACCCGTGGATCGGATTTGTGGGGTTCCAGTGAGGACCGAAAAGAACTAATTCAGTTTTGCGGATTCAAAGAAGAACGATCCTGTGTGGATCTCGGCCTGAGGGTCGGGGGTCTGCATCACACTGTCTGCTTAGCCTTTCCCTGGACTGCATTTTTAGAGTGGCGATATTATTCAAAGACTTACTAGCTAGAAATGAAAGTAATGCAGAGTCTACTTAGCCTTTCCTTTGACTCGATTTTTATTCATTCACCTCTATTTGGGCCTCATAAGTTGAAATTCTTGTTGTACAATAAGTGCCATGTATTTTTCAGAAAATCTGAGTCTATATTATCAAAATCTCTCTGGCCTAACTAGGTCAGCATTCTTACTCACACAAAAATAATGCAGGTCTTGTTCCCTCCAAAAGAAGGATATCAACCAACAATTTTAAACTAACCTGCTGAATAGTGTGTCTTGTATATTACCAGTTTTCCACTTAATCTGATTAATTTGAAATGTTTCAACTAATTACTTAATTTATTATTAATCTGTAGTTAGTTGAACTAAATCAACTAAAAACAAATATAGATATGAGTAACTGTTTGATCAGTTTGTGTAACTGTTTGATGAAATTATGATTAGTTTGTGTAATTGTTCAAAAGATTACATTCTGATTATAAAAGTGTTATAAAATTATGTGCATAAATGTGTTATATAGTTTGGTACAGGTAGAATAAATCTTTATGTTTATTTCAAATTTGTTAATATTTGTACATTTGTTAATATTTGTACATTCTGATTATAAAAGTGTTATAAAATTTTGTGCATACATGTGTTATATATTTTGGTACAGGTAAAATAAATCTTTATGTGTTAATAGTTTGACCACATAGTTTATTAAGTGGTTTAATTCAAATAAATTTATGCATAGAAATATTTTTAGTTCTTTTGGTTATATTCAAATATTAAATATAAATCTCTTCTTATATTTACAAATAAAAATCTGTAAATATAATATATAAATATATACACAAAATTGAAATTTTTAAAACACACACACACACACATATATTTAATAAATTTAAAAATAAAATAGGAAGACAATTTAAAAATTATATGTTTATATGTTCAAATTATACGTTGTTGAAGGAAAATCTCCCTGCAGACAGGTAGATCTCCTCAAAGAGCTAGACTCTTAACTCTAAGACAGAAAGTGCTTATCATGGTCACTGACTTCCTTTTAGATCTAGGTGGACTAGTGTGTGAGGAGGAAGGAGAAAAGAAGTACCTTTTACTGGTGTTTGTCCCTGCACGCTCCGAATTGAGCTCCAATCTTTCGCTCCTCGATAATCCCTGTAGACAAACAAAGTACGACCACTTCCTACTCTATCAAGATTAGTCCAAAAAAGGTCCATATACTAAAGAGACAAATTCATGTGAGATTGAACATGAATTAGAAAGAAACAGGCCAAGCAAATTATATTAATGAGGACAAAACATTACTTACAGTCCTAGATGGATTGCAACAGTTTCGTCAAGTCCTCCTTGTCTGCCCCTTGCTCAAAAGATCCACGATCCGAATGATGATAGCTTCACCGATTTCTCCCTATGAGATCATAGGTCTCTTGCTTCCAAATCATCTCTGTTCCAACACCACTTCTAAGATCATAAGTTTGGTGTGATTCTCCCTTTCCAGTCCCCTTCTCACCATGAGAAAGATTGCTTATATAGCCTTAGAGAGGCTCAAAAACTTGAGATATATTTGGGGTGAGTTGAGGATTTTCCTCCTTTAGTTAGGGATATGCCCTAACATCATGGCTTGATTAAGGATTTGAATTCAACTGCCTTCTAAGAATGAAAAGATCCTTCCCCCATTCTTCTCAACAAATCAACTGTTGCCCAGAATAGGTAGCACTCCCTCAAAAGGGCACTCAGAGCGTTATAACGCTCCCTAGTAGTGTATAGGGGAGCGCTAGCACTCCTGAGGGTAGGAGCGCTCCTGCAAAATGGCTGATGCAACGCTATAACGCTCCCTGATGGCTTATTGGGGGGCACCAACACTCCTGAGATAGTTATAGGGGAGCACTCCCCTCCAAAAACTCAGTTTTTTGGGTGCTTTCAGATGGCAAGAGGTTTATAAGCCTATTGACTCATTTATCCTCTTCCAAATCAAATGTTTGAGGTGTTTCAAGTGTCCTTCTCATGTCGTTATAGGCAAGACATAGGCATCATGGCAGTATGCTTTCTTTAACACTTGCGACACTTGTAAGAAAAATGCGACACTTGCGACACTTATAATGACGACACTTGTGACACTATCGAAGTGAGTAATTTCGATGTGTAACATACGTACACAAACAATACATTTATAAATAATATTGAATTACTTGAAAATGAGAATTTGATATGGACATTAATAAATAACTTATAAACAATATGGATTTAGTTAATTTGATGTAGACATTTAACAATCAAATATTAAGTTTTTAATTTTGATATAGACATTTAACAATCAAATATTAAGTTTTAAAATTTGATATAGACATTTAACAATAAAATATTAAGAATAGAGTAAGCATTTAAGTGATTAGTCTGTGCCTCAATAGTCGGCCATAGCCGAATCTATTGTCTTTCACTCCGGTGTTAAAGACTTAGATTCAAATGCCCTATTTTTCTGTGCATAGATAATCTCTTATTAACATTGGTTGTGACTTGGCCGCGGAGGCCAACCCCATGGCCAAGCCATGGGTACGCGACATGGTTGGCCCCCCACGACCAAGTCGCAGTCATTTCAAACATTTTGTATTTCATAAAAATTTCAAACTGTCCAAGTTTTAATTTCAAACGTTTTTTATTTTATAAAAAAATCAAATCTTTAGGAATTCAATTTATAAATCCATTTGTACATATGTAATATTAGATTATCATAAGTTATAAATATTATTTTACATTGTTGATTCTGGAATTCCTTGCTGTACATTACTGTCTATAATTTGTAAATGAATATTTGTGAAATATACATACAATGGAAAATATTTAAAACATATATATGTAATTTTTTTTAATAAATTTAAAAATACAATAGGAAGACAATTTAAAAATTGCTTGTTTATATGTTCAAATTATACACACAAACAATAAATTTATAAACAATATGGATTTAATTAAAAATGGGAATTTGATATTAGTTGATTTGATATAGACATTTAACAATCAAATATTTAGTTTTTAAATTTGATATAGACATTTAACTATCAAATATTAAGAATAGAGTAAGCATTTAACCTTGCGCGCATGAGATGATCTTAATATCCAACATAGCTCATCTAAGCACCAGTGTGAGTGACCATAATTCTTAGAAAAAATGGCAATGTGAACATAGGCACTGCTAATGGCTCCTCGGATTGCAGGGCAGATGGTATTTCCCGTGCGCAGTTCCTCCTTGTCCAGGAAGATGCGCAACCCATAGGATGTGAGATTATGGTAGATGAGACTAGCGAGATTATTTTTGGTGTCTGGTCCCCCATGGTTGATGAAAACCTAGTATTGCTCTGCCTTTGTTACTTGCTCCATACTTGATATCTCTTACCGATCGGATCAGATTGGAAGATGAAGAAAACGCTTGAGCTACAAGAGAAATTAAGGAAATGAAGATGAAGATGGAAACGAAAAAATGCTGATGGCTATTAGGAGATCGAAAAGTCAGGTGATCACAATAATTGTGAAGGGCCAGGTTAGGTACGATGTACGGTGTATGGTTTCTTGGTTGAAAATATGACCACAAATCGTTATCCTTCACTATTATCTTTCGTAATTAAGGGATTTATTTATGATTTCATGGTGGACACGGTTTTCCTTTTAAAGATGAAGTGTTCATGAAGAACACTTCATAGATGATATTGTTTGTTAGACTTGTTAGATGCAGAATCAACAAGTATTCAATTAAGCTGAAAAGAGAAAATAATAGCATTCACAATCACACAAATATAACAGAGAGATTTACGTGGTAAAACCCTTCTTGTAAGGGAAACCTCCACGGGGCAATGATAATCGGCCTTTGATTATTGTTCAAGGGAGATGAATACAACAACCATCAAGTTCAGGCTTCCAAATGGTACAGACAACCATTCGACCTCTCACTCAAATCTACACTTTCTCTCATTCAACCATGCCTCTATATGGGCTTACATCAATATAGAAAAAACTTCATTTGGTTACAAAATTGTTTATCCAATTTAGTGCATACATACCAACTTGGTAGATTTGGTTGAACAAACTACTACAAAATAGGATCCATGAAATCTGCCCATATCCACCAAATTTAGGAAATTGGTTGGCATATTCAACAATCTCCACCTTGACAACAATTTACCTGATCTATCATGCCCAATTTATTCATCACCTCTTTTGCAAGCCAAGAGAAGTCAAGCACCATCGTAGCTTCTCTAAAAGTACTGGTTTTGTGAACATGCCTGCGCAGTTCTCTTTTGCATGAACTTTTTCAAGAGAAACTCCACCTTCATCGATGACCTATCTTACAAAATGGTACTTAATAGGAATATGTTTAGTTTTACTGTGGTAGGATGGATTCTTGGCCAAGTGAATAACACTTCGACTATCACAAAGTAGCTTTACTTTGTCTTGCATCCTTCCAAACTCACCAAACAAACCTTTTAACCAAACTGCCTCTTTGCAAGCATGTGAAGCAACTATGTATTCTGCTTCGGTAGTGGATAAAGAAACAATGCTCTGTAGCTTTGACATCCAACTAATAGCTCCACCTGCAAGAGTAAAGACATATCCTGAAGTTGACCTCATCTTGTCCAAATCACTTGCAAAATCAGAATCAGCATATCCACAGACTAACTCACAACCACCATTATAGGTGATACAGTAATCACTTGTGCCCCTCAAATACCGAAGCACCCATTTCACTACTGCCCAGTTCTCTTTACCTAGATTTGCCATATATCTGCTGACAACCCCAACTGCATGTGAAATGTCTGGCCTTGTACTAACCATTGCATACATTAAACTTCCTACTGCATTAGCATATGGTATTCGAGACATATATTCATTTTCTTCTTTTGTACTAGGACATAAAGTTGAAGAAAGATTAAAATGGGAAGCAAAAGGGACTAAAACTGGTTTTACATTGTTCATTCCAAACCTCAAAAGTATTTTATCGACATACTTATGTTGTGACAACCAAATCTTACCATTCCTCATGTCTTTGAATATCGCCATTCCCAAAATCTTCTTTGATGCTCCTAGATCTTTCATATCAAATGTTTATATAAATTGTTGGCCAAGTGAATAACAATTTGACTATCACAAAATAGCTTTACTTTGTCTTGCATCCTTCCAAACTCACCAAACAAACCTTTTAACCAAACTGCCTCTTTGCAAGCATGTGAAGCAACTACGTATTCTGCTTCTGTAGTGGATAAAGCAACAATGCACTGTAGCTTTGACATCCAACTAACAACTCCACCCGCAAGAGTAAAGACATATCCTGAAGTTGACATCATCTTGTCCAAATCACCTGCAAAATCAGAATCAACATATCCACAAACTAACTCACAACTACCATTATAGGTGATACAGTAATCACTCGTGCCCCTCAAATACCGAAGCACCCATTTCATTGTTGCCTAGTGCTCTTTACCTGGATTTTTCATATATCCGCTGACAACCCCAATTGCATGTGAAATGTCTGGCCTTGTACTAACCATCACATACATTAAACTTCCTACTGCATTAGCATATGGTATTCAGGACATATATTCCTTTTCTTCTTTTGTACTAGGACATAAACTTGAAGAAATCTTAAAATGAGAAGCGAAAGGGACTGAAACTGGTTTTACACTATTCATTCCAAACCTCAAAAGTATTTTCTCAACATACTTCTGTTGTGACAACCAAATCTTACCATTCCTCTTGTCTCTGAATATCTCCATTCCCAAAATCTACTTCGTTGCTCCTAGAAATTTAATATCAAACGTTTATATAAATTCCATCCCTCCAGGACTTCCATGGAGACTCTTCTGTGTTGTTGGTGTTTGTTAAAGGCATCGACATGACATCCTCTCTCAATGTAACGAAGGTCAATAGGTTGGACGTCACAAAATAAGGGTATAACCTTGTGCTCATGAGATGATCTCAATATCCAACATAGCTCATCTAAGCACCAGCTTGAGTGAGCATAATTCTCAGAAAAAATGACAATGTGAACAGAGGCCTTGCTAATGGCTCCTCGGATTGCAGGGCAGGCAATATTTCCCGTGCACAGTTCCTCCTTGTCCAAGAAGACACGCAACCCATATGATGTGAGGTTATGGTATATGAGACTAGCAAGATTATTTTTGGTGTCTAGTCCCTTGTGGTTGATGAAAATATGGCATTGCTTCGCCTTTGTTACCTGCTCCATACTTGATATCTCTTATCGATCGGATCCGATTGGAAGATGAAGAAAACACTTGAGCTACAAGAGAAATTAAGGAAATGAAGATAAAGATGGAAACGAAAAAAATGCCGATGGCTATTAGGAGATCAAGAAGTCAAGTGATCACAATGATTGTGAAGGGACAGGTTAGGTACGATGTACGATGTATGGTTTCTTGGTTGAAAATATGACCACAAATTATTATCCTTCACTGTTATCTATCGTAATCAAGGGATTTATTTATGATTGCATGGTGGACACGGTTTGCCTTTTAAATATGTAGTGTTTATGAAGAACACTTCATAGATGATATTTCTGATGTCATATCGATGATTTTAATGAAGTGTATGGTTATTAAAGAACACTTTGCCACTTTACTAGTCGGTTTTGAAGTAAAATTTTTCCATCTTAGAATAGAACATATTTCTTTCCTTTTGGGAGATTTGCATTTTAAAATAACTTTTTAACTAAAACTATGGTGGTAAAGGTTACCAAATATTGGGTGTGGATAAAGGTTACCAAATGCAAGATTCCATGTGGATTGTGGTGGTGTACTCAAAGTGCTCCACTCATGGATGGCCCCTTTTTTCAACATAAAATTACTCTTTATATTATATATATAAAATTGTGTACACTTGGAAAAAATATACTTACCCAACATATTTCGATCACAAGTAATCTAACTTTACAGTAGATAAAAAAATAGTGTCCCAATCATCTCGCAGGCCGAGGTGAAGAGTGAGCAACTCTATACTAGAGTATGCATATTCCACTAAATAGCTTTCCAAGAGTGTGACCAAAAAATTGATGTCAGCATATTCTAAGGTTTATAGACTACTATATGAAAAAAATACATGCTAATAAATATTTAGAAATAGAGGAGGGCCCTCATTTCCTTCTATCCATTGGTTATAAGAAATTTTCCCCTCCTGCATCTGGAGAGCCTTCTTTTATAAAGAGTCTACCTCCTTATTTTTTTCATGGTAAATATGAGTGAAACTGATAGAGTTGAAGGCTTTAATGAGCTCTTTAATTCTATCCTTCCAGCTCACTAAAGAGATTACATGCAGTTTCCCTCTGTTGTTCAACCAGTCTATAACTATTTTTGAGTCTCCATAAATCTGCAGGCCATCAATATTTAACCGAACTGCCAGACTAAGTGTAGCCCAAACACCTAGAAGTTTTTCCCTAGTGTTGGTACCCAAGCCACAGTTGAAAGTCAATTTGTAGACGATTTTATCATTGAACCTTATCACTCCACCAACCCCACTCTGAAGACCATTTGTGAGCAATGCTTCATCAAACCAGCCCACTGTCGACGAACCTTGAGGAGAAATATGAATAGTTCTGGGAAAGGCCAGTTTTGTGAGATGGTACAGTAATCAAATTTTCTCAAAGTTTTGTAAACCACTGCAGAGATAGATGGGGTTCCAGTTTCAAAAAGTTTCTTATTGCGTTCAAGCCAAATATGCCAACTAACAAGAGATGGAAGAATAAGGTGTTTTCATTCCTTTTTTATCCATCTATCATAACAAGCAGATAATGATGTACCTTCCCAAACTTCTTTGATATTAATCCCTCCTTTTATCCTATGCCAGACGTGTTGCGTGAAAGAACACTTGACAAACAGATGTAACATTGATTTTGTTTCCTTTGAACATAGATAACAAATACTTGGACCAACCCAACCCTTTCGTTGCAAATTATCCCAAGTAAGCATTTTATTTTCTGCGGATAACCAAGTAAAGAGTCAAATTTTTAGGGCTATGTCCCATGTCCACAATCCTCTCCTCAAGTCAACAATAGACTATTTCTGTAATTATTTTGTTATGGCACTATAAACATTTTTTGTTGTAAGCATACCAGAATAATCTCCACCCGAACACTTTAGTTTGTCTTCTTTATTTTGTAGTTGAATCCTTGAGCCCATTAAGGCCCTACAATAGAGGTCCCATTCCTTTTCCAAAATCCCAGAGAGTCCAAGCTCCAGGCTATTAACCCAATGATCAGTTATGATCCTTGGCTTGTTGGTGCCTCTGGCCTAAAAAAGATAATTGATATTTTTAAGCTTTAAGGTCGATAAGAGCTCTCCACAGAGCAAAGAGGAGTTCCCCATACCCAAAATTGAGTCTTTGCCTATCAAAATTGAATGTCTAGACCCAGGGCTCCAACACAACCAATGGGTAATCAGATGTAAAGACTTTAACATATTTTTCCAAGTCTGAGAGGCATTGTTCAAAAAATTGGTGGTCGTTCTGAACCAAGTAGAGACAAAAACATATGGGAGATATTTGTCTTTGATAACCTTATTCCAAATACCATCCTTTGTCAACACTCGCCACAACGAAGTTGCTGCTAAAGATCTATTAAAAATAAATATTTTTCTCAAGCCACAACCACCTGAGAGCTTTGGTTTTGCAAGTAATTCCCAACTACACAAGTGAAAATGTTGTTTTTTGCTACTTCTTGACCAAATAAAGTTGTAGATTAAGCTTCAAATCTTATTTATCACAGATGTCAGAATGGAAGCCGGTGACATCCAATATATTGGTTGGCTTTCCAGAATGACTTTGATGAGAATGTAACGACCTCCAAGAGTTAGCCACCTATTAGACCAATGTTTGATCCTTTTTTTGAAATTTGCTATTAACCATATCCAATCAACAACCTTGTACGATTCAAATTTTAGATAATAACCAAGATATCTGAATCCTTCTAAAATTTCAACAAAATTATAGGGAAAGGCTTCTTTAAAATTCTGTAATAGCTCCCCTTGAATTCCAGAAAAATGAAAAGTAGATTTTGTCATATTTACCCTCAATCCCGACGCACTACAAAATACTTTTAGAAGATCAAATATCTCCTTGCATTTGTGTATAGAGGCTTCTGTCATGATGAGGACATTGTCGACAAAAAAAAGATGAAGGATCTTAATAATCATGGAGACCTTCACCCCCATTAGCTTCCCTTCATCCTGACCTTTCTTTAACATCAAACTAAGACCTTCCATTACTAAAATGAACAACAATGGAGAAAGTGGGCAACCTTAATGCAATCCTATGCCACTCTGAAAAAAAGGAGAAGCCTCCCCATTTATTAGAACTGCAAACTGCGCACTGACCACGCAACTTAGAATCCAATTAGTAGTTTTAACGCTAAAACCTTATTGGAGAAGAATCATTCTTAAAAAGCCCAATTAATACAACCATAGGCTTTCTTTAGATCCAGCTTCAAGATTAAATCCTTCAATTTTTTTCCCTTAATACTATTTAAGCATTCATGTGCTGTGCCTATGGCATCCATGATCTATCTACCTTTTAAAAACCCAACTATTCTGCCAACAAATTATTTGAGAGAATAGGTTTTAATCTAATAGAAATAATCTTTGTTATAAGTTTGTAACAAAGGTTACAAAGAGCTATAGGTCTAAAGTCACCAAAGGTAGCAGGCTTATTTACTTTTGGAATTAGTTCTAGAAAGGTCAAATTTAATGAGTTTATCACCTCGCCTTGTTTCCTCGAATGATCCAGGTGGATATTGGTGGCCACCCACCTATTCCAATTGACTCCTCTTATCCGTTTTTGTTCAGCACATTCTTCTGTACTTCTTTGTAATTGTGGTTTCTACACTTTTGGGGTTGTCTGAAGCCCCACACGTCCTTTAGGTGGATACTGGTGGCCTCTTGCCTAATCCAATTGACATATTTTGTAGGTTTTCATGTCAACACATCTTGTTGTACTTCTAGGGTCGTTTTGGAGGCCTAAACAATGTTTTTTGGCTCTCCACAATCAAACAATAGATAGAGCCAAAGTTTGACAATGGAATGTGTAGTTCTTTGAAATACCTTTCCAACGGGCTATCACACACCTAAAACAGAGGTCGTATGCAAAAGTTACGACCCTGGGAAATTGAGGTACCAACTTACACCAACTTACCCATAAGGGCCCACACGACTTTTGGTGTTTCACCTTCTAGGGTTAGGTTTTTGGATGTCTAGGGTTTTGGAATTCATGAGTAATATCAAAAAGGCCTCTGGAGCCTCATTGTAATCCATTCCGCCTAGACAGATGCATGTAGCAGCCACAACTCTTCTCAGAGATAGCTACCACCATTCGAGCAAGTGTTTTAGTTCTGTAGTTTTACAGTTTCAGCCTATTTCATTATTTAATAGAAGATATTGTTCATTGGATATCTGTGTTATTCTTCATATCTTTGTGTTTATTGTATTCAATCTGTTAATCAATTCATTTCACTCCTAAATCTGGATCATGTTAATGTTTAAGCCATTATTACAGTTCTTTGCATTTCAATAGATAACAATAGCATAACACAACATCACTGAGAAATACACAATCACAAGAGACACGACATTTATCCTGGGAAACCCTCTAGGGGAAGAAAACCCAACAAAACTTCCTTATTATATATAGCCAATACAATGCCAAGAGATAACTTAAACTAATACAAAATATCCTCTACCAAAAGATGTGTCACTCTCTCTCCTTCTTCTTCAACTGCAGTTCCAAAACTTGTCTCTCAATGAGCAAGTGAGTTTTGTGTCTAAGTGAGGTGCTAGCCTCCTTATTTATACAAATCTGGCACGTGTGAAGTGTCTCTTCACTGGCAGGGCCGACTTCTCAAACTGGGTGGTTATAACCACCTTTATTATGTTTCAGGGCCTCTTGATATATTCTGGGGCTAACTTCTTCTTTTGCCTTTTACAATTACATTATGACCAATCCAAAAAAGGGGATTTGGTCCTTATACAATAGCCGACATGATCAATCCACAATGGGGATTGACCCAATGAATAATATATCAAATAATAATAAGAATACACTTTGCAATTACATTATTTCAACACTCCCCCTTAACAAGAAGGGTATTCTTCAACATCATGTGAGAGAGAGAGGACAACATCATCAACAAAATCAAGTGGGTAGAGGACAACATCATCAATATCATCTTGGAACACTGACTGGCGTATCTATAAATCATCAGAAGTTTTCT
The DNA here is from genome assembly GCA_000966675.3 of Picea glauca. NCBI lineage: Eukaryota > Viridiplantae > Streptophyta > Pinopsida > Pinales > Pinaceae > Picea > Picea glauca. The sequence goes on from JZKD02S1399293.1 coordinate 65,821, forward strand.
TCATCGACATCATCATCATTCTCAAAGGAATGCAATCATCATCTGCAACAATATGTATTAGTATAAAACTGATACATCATCATCATCACAACATGAGGCTGGCTCATCATAATACATGACTGCCTTTACGTCACAACTGTCAAGCTGGAAGCTCAGTACTCGTCTTGCTTTATGTCACAACAATCAAGCTAGAAGCAAGATACTAGACTGGCTTTACGTCACAACTTCTCAAGTTGGAAGCACAGTACTAGTCTCATCTCAACGTCTTGCTTTACGTCACAACACTTAAGCTGGAAGCAAGATACTAGACTAGCTTTACGTCACAACTGTCAAGCCAGAAGCAGAGCACTAGTCTAATCACATTGTCTTGCTTTACTTCACAACCATCAGGTTGGAAGCAAGATACTAGACTGGCTTTACGTCACAGCTGTCAAGTCGGAAGCACAGTACTAGTATCATCTCATCATCTTGCTTTACGTCACAACAATAAAGCTGGAAGCAAGATACTTGTCCTTCTTTACGTCACAACAATCAAGCTGGAAGCAGGATACTAGACTGGCTTTACGTCACAATTGTCAAGCTAGAAGCACAGTTCTAGTCTCATCACATCATCTTGCTTTACGTCATAGCAATGAGGCTGGAAGAAAGAGATGTCTCATCACAACAATTACTCCCCCTTTCGAGGAAGGTCCTTTTGGACTATACCAATCTTATCTCGAAAGTGCTCAAACTTTACACAAGATAGAGGCTTGATCAACACATCAACAACCTGTTCATCCGTGCTAATGTACTGGAGCTTTAAGGCTCCTCTTTGCACCATGTCACAGATGTAATGATATCAGATCTCTATGTGCTTCGACCTGTCGTGGAATACATGATTCTCTGTCATCTTTATGCAGCTCTGGTTGTCACATAGGATCGTGGTTACTTCCATCTCTAGGTCAAATAGGCCGGTCATAAAATTTCGAAGCCATATAGCTTCACAGCTGGTAGAACATGCAACAATGTATTCTGCTTTCGCTGTGCTGAGAGCAATGATGGATTGCTTCCTACTCTACCACGAGATCATGGTTGATCCCAAACTGAAACAACATCCTGAAGTGCTTTTCCTGTCAGAAACACTTCCGGCCCAATCCGCATCAGTATATCCACTTAATGTGAAATCATGATCTCCATCATAGCTGAGACCACAATCTATTGTACCCTTAAGATACCTCATCACATGTTTTGAAGCCACTAGGTGAACATGTCTGGGTTCTAGCATAAACTGACTCAAGGTGTTCACGACAAAACAAATGTCTGGTTTGGTGTTCATCAGGTACATCATCGATCCAATAATCTGTCTATACAACATGGCATCAATCAATTTTGACGAAGTGTCGACCAACAGCTTCAACTTCGCTTCCATGGGTGTATTCATGGACTTGCATTCCAACATGCCAAATCTCTTCAGGATTTCAACTGTATACTTCCCTTGGTTAAGGAAGATCCTCTCTGGACTCTACCATACCTCAAGACCTAAGAAATAATGCATTAGGCCAAGGTCTTTCATTTCAAATTCTGAGGCAAGTCTCTTCTTACATTCAGTGATGAGCTTTTCTTCTCCAGTTAAGAATAAGTCATCCACATACAATAATAGTATTACTGGCTCATCATTCATGACCTTGAAGTAGAGATTAGAATTTTCTTTACTCTTGGTAAAGCCTAAGCTCGTTAGAAAATTGTCTATACGGCCATACCAAGCTCTAGGGCTTGATTTAATCCGTATAAGGCTTTCTTCAACCTGCAGACATGAAACTTCTTGTCTTCAACTTCAAATCCTTGAGGTTGCTCTATATACACTTCCTCTTCGATGACACCATTTAGGAAAGCTGTCTTCACGTCCATCTGGTGTAACTTTCACTTCATCTTAGCTGCAAGAGATATGATGGTTCTGATCGAAGTGTATCTGGCTACAAGAGCGAATGTCTCTTCATAGTCAATGTCTTCCTTTTGAGAAAAGCCACGAATGACAAATATTGCTTTATACTTCTCAATACTTCCATCAGTAGCATGTTTTATTTTGAAGAGCCATTTAGAGGAGACCACATCTTTACTCTTCGGTCTGGGAACTATTTCCCATACTTCATTCTTCATTATGGATTGGTATTCCTCTATCATGGCATCTAGCCATTCTTTCCTCTGAATGGATTCTTCAAAGAAGGTAGGCTCCTCCTCTAGAATATCACACATCAAAGCCGTATAACTGGAGAATGGCTTTGGTCTTTTCACCTGTCTCGTAGTTCCTTCGGGAGCACCATACTTCTCTCCATTTTGAATAAGCTCTCTAGCCCAAGCTGGCTTTATTTTATGGAGGATTGTCATATGAGGAGGTTCTTGAAATTCTAATATATCATGGTCTTCTATAATTTTCTCATCAGGGGAAGTTACGACTTCCCTCACTAGTTCTGCGACTCTGGGAACCTCCCTCACTGCAGTTCTAGGGATTACAGGTTCCTCTTCATATACTTCTTCAAGCTGGCATCTTCTTGATTTCTTGAGCGCTGCATCTTCATCAAAGGTCACATCCTTGCTGATATTAATGTGACAGTGACCTAGTATATAGATTCTGAAGGCCTTGGAGACCTCACAATATCCCACAAATATTCCCTTCTTTCCTGAAGGTTCCAGCTTGTTTCTCTTCTCTTTCGGTATATGAATAAATATTGGGCAACCAAATATTTTGACATGGCTTACCTTTGGCTTCTTTCTGGTGAAAATCTCTTCTGGGGTCTTGAGCCCAAGTGCACTATGGGATAATCTGTTCTGCACATATACAACTTCCATTGCTTCTTCTTCCCATAAGCACATAGGAAGGTCTTGATCATGGATCATAGTCTTCACAACTTCCATTATCGTTCTGTTCTTTCGTTCAGCTACACCATTTTGTTGGGGATTATAGGGAGTAGTGAGTTCCCTCTTGATCCCAACATCTTTGCAGAATTTCAAAAACTCTTTTGAGGTATATTCTCCTCCATTATCTGACCTGAGTATCTTAAACTTTCTTTGAGAAAGATTCTCTATCAAGGCTTTGAATTCCTTGAACTTGCTGAACACTTCATCTTTAGATTTCAAAAAATATATCCAGGTCTTACGAGAATAATCATCAATAAGTGATACATAATATACATACCCACTAATGGAGGACAATGGCATTAGGCCACATACATCTGAATGAATGAGCTCTAAGACTCCTTCTGCTTTGCTGTCTCTCTTCGGAAAAGGGTTCTTGATGTTCTTCCCTTGTGCACATCCATTGCATACGCCTTCATGGTCAACCTTGAGTTCTGGCAAACCCGTGACCACTTTGCATATGTATGGTAGCGCCTTGTAGTTGATGTGAGCTAATATTCTATGCCAAAGTTCACATGAGTTTTCAATGGCGTGGGTCATGGCATCCTCTGAGTGACCCTTTAGTTTATACATACCATTTTCTTCACTTCCAATGATGAATTCTTCATTTAAGGTTTCTCCTTTAGCCCACATAAGAACTTCTCCATCTATAAAGGAAACTCTGAAGCCTTTCTTTTATAAAGATAAAATGGAGAGTAGGTTCTTTGTCAAACTTGGTAAATATAGTACGTCCTTCATTTTTAGTGAATTCCCTAAATTCAGTTTGTGGTTTGATTCTCCCACTCCCTTGTTGGGATATTGGTAATCATCTCCAAGTGTCACTTTATGAGAAAACTTCTTTTCTGAGATACAAGAGAGAATGTTTCTTTGTCCCATCATGTGCTTGGATGCACCACTATCAATGAGCCAAGTGTCCTCTCCAGGTGTTATAGATCCTGAGAGGGTCGAGATTAAGACATGGTTTTTGATCTGCTCTCTTATCATCTTTGACTACATGGGAATGGTGCCTCTTATGTTTTCTCTTGTATTCTTCTCATTTGACTGGACATAATTTTGCAATGTGTCCCATCTTGTCACAATGATATCATTGTACAGATGAGTAATCTCTTTCCCTTCGCTGTCCTTTCTTCTAAAATCTCCTTGGATGAGATTCTTTATTATTGAAATTTTTTGGTGGTTGAGGCTCTTTATGAGTCTCCTTTTGGAAGTAGGGTTTCTTCCTTCCTCTTTTGGTGTGAGCAGCTAGGGCTTGATCATCATCTCTTGCTAGTAGCACTTCACGGTTAGCTACTCTTGTTTCTTCTTGGATGCATTCTTCCCATAGACTATCAAACTTCCGTTTCTCCGTTCTGGCACATATCGTTTGGATGAATGCATCCCAAGGTCTTGTGAGACCATTTAGGGCCATCATTATGAGTTCATCTTCGTCTATGGTATCTCCAATATCTTTTAACTGTTCTTTGAATTATGAGATTTTGGAGAAATATTCCTAAATTGTTTCTCCTTTCTGCATCCTTGTATTCTTCAGTTGAGTTCTTAGATTCATATTCTGGTTTATGTTATTTCCTTCATACAGTCTGGTCAAGGCATCAAACATTTATTTCATAGTCTTCTTAGATGACACATAAGGAATTAGGTGGTATTTGATTGAATCTGCAATGAAACTTTTTTCCCTAATTGTGTCCTTTTGATGCTTGACTTTTTCTGCAGCATTGTCGGGTTTCATAATTTCTCCTTTAACGAATTTTGCTAGGTCATTATCTTCAAGAACGAGTCCAATCCTATACTTCCAGGCACATAATTTTTCCACACCTTCTAGCTTGTCAACAAGCTTAGTGCTTGCAGACATCTTTTACTTGAGGCGAGTAGCCTGGTGTGTTTGGATATGAGAAAATCCAATTTTTTTCCTCCAAACTTGATCTGCGGATTTCTAGACTGGTGCTTCTGGTTTTCTGGTACCTCTGGTACTTCTGGTACTTCTGATACACTGGTTTTCTGGTACTTCTGGTACTTCGTGAAACTAGGGTTTCACTTGCTGGGAGATCTAGCCACTGAAAAGGTGCCTTGAGAGTGCCAAAGTAATCCTTGGCGGAGGGCACACTTTTCTAGGTGGTTTTAGGGATGAAATGCTTCACCATAAAAAAGCCCTAATTTGCATGTACGACAACAGTGACGTTTTTCACTTTTCTCTTGTGAGAGATGCTCTCTTGAGCTTGGCTCTGATTCCATGTTAATATTTAATCCATTATTATAGTTCTTTGCATTTCAATAGATAACAATAGCATAACACAAGATCATTGAGAAATACAAAATCACAAGAGACACAACATTTATCTTGGGAAACCCTCTAGGGGAAGAAAACCCAACAAAACTTCCTTATTATATATAGTCAATACAATGCCAAGAGATAAATTAAACTAATACAAAAGATCCTCTCCCAAAATATGCGCCACTCTCTCTCCTTCTTCAACTGCAGTTACGAAACTTGTTTCTCAATGAGAAAGTGAGTTGTGTGTCTAAGTGAGGTGCTAGCCTCCTTATTTATACAAATCTGGCACGTGTGAAGTGTCTCTTCACTGGCAGGGCCGACTTCTCAAACCGGGTGGTTGTAACCACCTTTATTATATTTCGGGGCCTCTTGATATATTCTGGGGCCGACTTCTTCTTTTGCCTTTTACAATTACATTATGACCACTCCACAAAAGGGGATTTGGTACAGGTAAATTTTGATATTCCATTATTTGAAGGATCGATAGATGCGAATGTTGGTATTTTTCGGTCCACAATTTTTCCAATAGGGAAAATATCACTTTTGCACTCCTCAAGGTCGTTCCCCATGTTAAAGACTTGTGGGATACTTACTCTGAGAAAAGGGTCGTAGAGGAATCTACAATGTTTGTGGTGGACCCTACATGGGATTCCTTTCGGGACGCCATTAAACAACAATACTACCATGTTGGAAGCTATGAGGACTAGTACACCAGATGGACCACCCTACGTCAAGAAAGGGACCAGACAATACCAGATTTCACCAATAATTTCCATACCCTATGCACCAAATTGGGTATCAAAGACTTTGAGCATCATTTGGTGTTCAAATATCGTGGTTGTTTGCATAGATACATTCAAATAGAAATGGAGTTCCTGGACATTGCCTCATTGGGCATGACTTATAGATACATTGTTAAGATCGAGCAGAAATTTAAGCAGAAAATGTGAGAGTTTGGATCTGCAAACCCCTCACAGTCAAAGCAGGGAAAAGGTAGTCCCAACCCACACAGCAAGGGACCAAGTCGATATGGTTTCCCTCGACTTTTCCTCTGAAGTTAAACAAGTAACAAGCCCTGCTAAACTTAGAAATTCTCAAGTTGAAGATATGTTTCACTAGAGTTGACTTCCCCATTCTGTTTATTCCGACAATCCCCACCACCTTTGTGGATCTTTGTTTCTGGATGTGATCATCCAAATCCTTCGAGGCCTGCTTGAGTGCAACTGGGTGACTTGCGACCTCTAAGGGGTCCCATTTTACCTCTTTTATTACAATGTTCTCAATTTCCCTCACAAAATTTCCGTAGTCATTGTAGACAAAAAACATTTGCAGTCTATCATCATTAGAGAACAAATGATTCACGATCCACAAAGTTGATATATGATAAATAAAATATATATTCTGTGATATGATAAATAAGTAAAGTATGTATTCACCTTTCCTTCTTTTTGAAGAGTAGACCAGAAATATTTGCGTCTTCTCTAAGTGCTTCCTTCCATCCCTCCAGGACTTCCAATTTTGTGATTAAGTGTAGCCCATAAACCTGCAGGCCATCAATATTTAACCTGCAGGCCATCAATATTTAACCGAACTGCCAGATTAAGTGTAGCCCAAACACCTAGAAGTTTTGCCCTAGTGTTGGTACCTGGGCCACAGTTGAAAGTCCATTTGTAGATGATTTTATCGTTGAACCTTACCACTCCATCAACCCCACTCTGAAGACCATTTGAGAGAACTGCTTCATCAAACCAACCCACTATCGACGAACCTTGAGGAGAAATCTGAATAATTCTGGGAAAGGCCACGTTTTGTGAGATGGTATAGTTCTCAACTTTTCCCAAAGTTTTTTAACCATTGCAGAGATAGAAGGTGTTCAAGTTTCAAAAATTTTCTTATTGCATTCAAGCCAAATATACCAACTAATAAGAGATGGAAGAATAAGGTATTTTCATTCATTTTTTATCCAACTATCATAGAAAGAAGATAATGTTGTACCTTCCCAAATTTCTTTGATATTAATCCCTCCTTTTAGAACTGCAAACTGCGCACTGACCACACAACGCAAAATCCAATTAGTAGTTTTAAGGATAAAAGTTGATTGGAGAAGAATCATTCTTAAAAATTCCCAATTAATACAGTTATAGGTTTTCTTTAGATCCGTTTTCAAGATGAAAGCCTTCAACTTTTTTGCCTTGATACTATTTAACCATTCATGTGTTGTGCCTATGGCATCCAAGATCTGTCTACCTTTTAAAAACCCCAGCTGTTCTGTCGACATAGTCCTTGAGAAAACAAGTTTTAATCTAATAGAAATAATATTTGCTATAAGTTTGTAACACAAGTTACAAAGATCTATAGGTCTAAAGTCACCAAAGGTAGCAAGCTTATTTACTTTTGGAATTAGTGCAAGAAAGGTCAAATTTAACGAGTTTATCACCTCACCTCGTTTCCTTGAATGATCCAGGTGGATATTGGTGGCCACCCACCTATTCCAACTGACTCCTCTTGTCCGTTTTTGTTCAACGTGTTTTTTTGTACTACTTTGTAATTGTGGGTTCTACATTTCTAGGGCTGTATGAATCCCCACACATCCTCCAGGTGAATACTGGTGGCCTGTCACCTAATCCAACTGGATTATTTTGTATGTTTTCATGTCAGCACATCTTGTTGTACTTCCAGGGTCGTTTTGGAGGCCTAAACAATGTTTTTTTGGCTCTCCACAGTCAAAATGTAGACAGAGTAAGAGTTTGACGATAGAATGTGTAGTTCTTTGAAAGACCTTTCCAACAGGCTATCACGTGCCTAAAACATAGGTCATATGCAAAAGTTACGACCCTGGGAAGTTGAGGTACCAACTTACCCATAGGGTCCACATGACTTTTGGCGTTTCACCTTCTAGGGTTAGGTTTTTGGATGTCTAGGGTTTTGGCATTCATGAGTAATATCAAAAGGGCCTCTGGAGCCTCATTGTAATCCATTTTGCTCAGACAGATGCACGTACCAGTCACATCTGTTCTCAGAGATAGCTACCACCATTCGAGCAAGTGTTTCAGTTCTGTAGTTTTACAGTTTCAACCTATTTCATTATTTAATAGAAGATATCGTTCACTCGATATCTGTATTATTCTTCATATCTCTGTATTTATTGTATTCAATCTGTTAATTAGTTCATTCTGCTCCTAAATCCAGATCAGTGGTATCAGAGCGATTTGCTCTTCATTTATTTTTCTTCGTGCATGTCCCCGACAAGATCTAGGTACAAGAAGTTGGGACTCAAACCAATCAAGCCAGTGCAAGATCGGTCGCGCCGAGCCTGACAACAATCCATGGGGGACGAAAATAAATATGATGGAGCAGGAGATCCTATTAAAATGTTGCTCGAGGAATCCCTCATGCAACAAAGGAACGAAATGAAGGACAAAATTTCGCAGATCCTTCGATGACTTCCCATAGGAGAGGCATCTTCATCAAGCGACCATGCAACCCCCTTCAAGGTACATGTAAATTTTGATATTCCATTATTGAAGGACTGATAGATGTGGATGCTGTAGATAAATGGTTGAATATGCTTGAAGGGTATTTTTCAATCCACAATTTTTCCAATAGGGAAAATATCACTTTTGTACTCCTCAAGGTCGTTCCCCATGTTAAATACTGGTGGGATACTTACTCTAGGCAAAGGGTCGTAGAGGAATCTACAATGTTTGTGGTGGCCCCTACATTGGATTCCTTCTGCGACGCCATTAAATAACAATACTACCTTGTTGGAAGCTATGAGGACCAGTACACCAGATGGACCACCCTACGTCAAGAAAGAGACCAGATAGTACCAGATTTCAGGAATAATTTTCATACCCTATGCACCAAATTGGGTATCAAAGACTCTAAGCATCATCTAGTGCTCAAATACCGCGGTTGTTTGCATAGATACATTCAAACAGAAATGGAGTTCCTGAACATTGCCTCATTGGGCACGACTTATAGATACGTTGTTAAGATTGAGCAGAAATTTAAGAAGAAAAGGAGAGAGTTTGGATCTGCAAACCCCTCACAGCCGAAGCAGGGAAAAGGCAGCCCCAACTGATCTAAAAATATGACGAAGACTTGATAAACTTGATTAAATTAATTTGCAAGTAAAATGTTATGTGTTTAATGCAACCGGATCAATTTGCAACACATAATTAAAGATTACT
>JZKD02S1399293.1:107000-142624 GCA_000966675.3 Picea glauca
TTTATTTATTACTGCTTATTATTGGATAATAATTCTACATTGATATAACATTTGAAGAAAAAGGATTATAATTACGTTATTACTGATTCACCCCCCCTCTCAGTAATCCAACACTAGTCCTCAACATTTAAAAAAAAGTTTTCTTGTATATTTTTTAAAAGAACACAACAAGATAAAAAATTGGTTGAATCTCTCATACAAACTTATAGTGTTTGAGAACACAAAATAGAGCAATTATTGCAACTATGGAAATAACTAAAATATAAACAAAGATTAAGAGATAGAGGAGATGAAAAATGAGGGAATTTGCACACCCAATGGTGTTTTGCACCTACATATTTGAGTAATGCAAGATGTTTCCAATAAATACCATAAACTAGTTGGTTGTATTGATAAAATGATAAGAGAGATACACAAGAGGGGAGAAACCCTTATTTATAACAATAATGATGCAAAAACCACAACTTAATAATTATGTCACTAATTAAGTCATTAGTCCCTTATTATATTAAAGAATTATTTTTACAAGTATAACATATGAAATTATTTAAGCATGTACACATAAAATAACTCATGTACATAGAGTATAGAGTGTAATATTGTGGCTAGGTACACAAAACTATTCTTATTTAGGTATTAGACTTTTCTCTAAAATATGCATATTTATAGTTCTAGTTGGTTACAAGGGTGGCCTCCCTTTTGGCTCACTAGGTTATTATAGTGTCCCATTTGACACTTCCACTACCCCATTTGTTTTTTTGGTAATGCATTCTCATTTCAAGGTGGTTATTGGAGTTAGCTAAATTTCTAGGGAAATTGGGATGGTTGCGTCGGGTAGGTGGGGTTTCTTTTTCTTGTTGTAAGTTGGTCTCAATCAAATGGTTTCCCTCTCTATCCTGCGATTTGTGTTGTCCTTCATTATATCTCATTGTCTATTAATTTTTTCTTAAGTGGCATTTTCCATGTCAAATGGTACATCTAAGAAGAATATTCTTGTAGTTGAATTCAATACTTTTCGTGGATTGTTTAAATTTTACGATTGTATGATCTATACAGTTTTTATTCTCTAATTTGTTTTAAACACTAACACTCGAAACACCTATGTTCTTGTTATGCAAACTTAGGGGTTCTAATTTCACAATTATTCCAAAGGTTTAACTTGTATTACTAAAATAAAATCTTGAAACTGGAATGTTGAACCAAGTTTACTCGTGAGTTTGATGGGGTATTAATCCATCAAATATGATTATATCATCATTGTGGTTTGGCCCACCAATTGGTATGCCAAAAAATTATTAGGTTGAATGCAAGTCTTGGAAAAAACTCGGTGACAACAATCTCCAAGTTATTATCATCATTGAAGTGGATATTAAAGATTCAAGAAACCCTTATCATTGAGATCAATTTTTACCTTATGTTGCATTACACTTTGGAGACTATTGTCGCCCATTTGATTATGACCAAGTTGATATGATGATTACACTAAATCTACCAATTGCCCATTAAGAATTACTTAATGATGCATTTTTTAATTGTTAGCCTTTAACCAAAGAATTCCAATAAATCATGATTGAAGTTATGAAAATTTCCTCGGAATATTTTCAAAGATAAAGAATACAAAAGATTTATGAAAAAATAGCAAGTCAACTTGTTCTCTTTTGATAATTCTACTGATATGAAGTAGATCCAAACCAACAAATGGGAGTAAGACTCGGTACCTATAAATAAATTTTACAATTCACGACAATTAGCATGTTAGAATATTCAAGAATATTGAGAGGGGGTGGTGAATCAATATAGAGTTTTTTCAACAAATTTCACCTTCAAGCACTACATAAAAATTAACCATTAATCATTTCATTCATCATGACACAAACTCATACACATTGCACATGGATTTTTACGTGGAAACACAATTGGGAGAAAACCACAATTTTTTTTATTAAGTGGTTTCAATATTTTACAAGTACCAACTTGAAGGAAGCAACCACTCCTTAAGTTTTCCAGCACCTACTGAAAGGAGACATCAATCCTCTTGGAATATTTTAAATGATTATTCAATATCAAATCAACCTTCAAATACAATCCCAAAATCACTTCTTAAATATGCATACAAAACTACTTAGAACTGTACCTCAAATATACAAACTTTTAAGATTCGCCACAAGATCAATTTTCCGTTTCTGATTTTGAAACTTGGACCTCAGATATTTGGATCTAGTTTTCTTATAATGCAAAAACTGGAATTCAATTTGGACCTACCAAGCTTCAAATATAACCATTTTATCTCGAACACATGTTTGGGACCAGTTTATGGATTAGTCACAAACCCTAACTTCTAACTAGTATAACTATGTAACTGTAATGAATCAAGATCTGAAACTTGTACCCAGTCTTCTTCAATATATTCTCTGAATTCCTCCAAGTTTTTCTCCTTGAATCGTCCCCAAAAAAGTTTTATAGTGAAAATGGAAATATGACTTGTTTTGAAGAAGAAAACCCTAGTTTTAAAAACCTCAACTTACACTGAGTATAACTCCAAACCTGTAATGATTCAAGACCTAAAATTTGTATCCAATATTCTTCGCTATATCTTCTGAAACACATCCAAGTTTATCTATCTGAATAGTTCTAGAAAAAAATTATAGCTAAAATTCGAAGACGACCTTCAAAGAAAACCCTAGAACAAATCATCACACGACTTCATCTTCCCTTGGAAATTCACTCCTCTAGGAATAAATTTGCTCCTCTTCCTTGGTTAGGTCGAATTGGTGTTTCTCAAATGCCAAATTAGGCTCTTATTTATATGATTCTTCTCCACGTGAGGGGGTGCGACCAAGGATCACAACTTTTGGGTCGCACCTCTTCCTTAAGGATAACTGACCTTAGGGGATTCTTTACTTTAATTTAGGGGTTTATTCTCTTGGATTCATGGGCCTCTTCACTTGGATTTAGGGAATTCTTCTCTTGGATTTAGGGTCTTCTTCACTTGGATTTAGGGGCTTCTTCTCTTGGTTTAAGGGGCTTCTTCACTTGGATTTAGGGTCTTCTTCAAGGATCCTTCAAGGCTCTATTTGTGTACAACTCAAAGTGGGCATGTGGAACACATGTTATCTCACCCTGTGAGGTCCATGCTTAAAATCTATTCTATAAGGGGACCGCTTTGGAGTTATATACACGTATGCCAAGGCTCATTCAAGGCTCTTCAAGGCTTCTTAAAGTGGAACATCATCATCACTTTTAGGGGCTTCTAGGATTTTCTTTAGGGATTGTTCTAAGGTTGACATCAATGACAACCAATTTTCCAACATAGAAAACTTTGTAAAACTGCAATGTGAATGTGAAATTCTAATAATAAAAAAATGAGAATGTGCAAGGAAAACAAAGAATAAAATGTTAAAAAAAAAATTGAATAAGAGGGAAGGTTGAAGAATGGGAAGTTAAGGGCCATGGCTGTTGGCCTTCCCTTACCTCGAACTCTCCCTATTTCCTCATGTAATTTCATTCCCAATGGGATTTTTTTCCAAGGGAGGAAGATGATAGAGAGTCAAGAGATGCTTGTACTAGATACTGCCTAAATCAAATATTGAGCCCCCATTCGAAGTTGGTTTTCCCATTTTGGTTTCCAGGGTAAAATATTTGTCTTATGGTGTGTTTAAATTGTTGTATGAGCTTGGATATTTCCTTGTGCTTGTGAGGATAAATTTGTGTGTGAATTCATTGTGTTGTGCATAATTTTGGTTTTTGCTTCACTCACTGGTACATTGGGCCCATTTTCCAACGATTTACCGACGCTTGTTCGTCGCCACAACATCACAAGTACGACGAAGGAAACAACTGGTTTTTTCTCGCGTCACCTTCGTCGCAATTGTGACATGTTGGAATATTGAGAGGGGGGTTGAATCAATATGAACACTTTTTACCCCTTTCAATTACAATATATAAAATTCAACTTTATGAACGGTATATCATTTATAATTCCATTCAATATATCATGAGCATATAACCATAAGTAGTACCATTTAACAATATCACATCAGATACACAGTACACCAAAATTTATGTGGAATTCCAAATGGGAGAAAACCACATAATGCTTTCTTATATATAGAGAGATTACATTCATAGGAAGAACCAACTTCCCAATTCTCCAGCATCAACTGGAAGGAGGCTCCAACCCCCTATTTACAAGCTCCAACCTGAAGGAATCTATAACTCCCCGAATTCTCCAACTACAACTGGAAGGAGGCTCCAACACCCTAGTTTACAAGCTCCAATTCCCTACATTCTTTGGATCCAACTAGAAGAAGACTACGATCCCCTGATTTATAGGCTCCAACCTGAAGGAAGCTCCAACTCCCTGTGTTCTCCAACACTAACCGAAAGGAGGCTACAACCCCCTTTCCTTAACTTTATGGCTTCTTGTACTATCTTGTTACAACCACTTTACCCTTTAATTAATTACTTGTAACTGTTTAGGGGCTTCTTAACCAATCTTCGTGGCTTCCAACTTCAAGAGGGCATAACTGCTCAACTGTGAGGAACCACATGATGTACCACATATCTTTGGAAAGGAAATGACAAGGAATAACCATATATTAGTGTGTTACCTACATTTACATTGTCCTTCATGTCCTTATTCCTCAAACAACTTTGGGTTTCATGACCACACCTCTAGGGCTTCTAAACCACTTAACCACTTATCCATATTTCTAGGGCTTCTGCTAGGGTTGACTAGGGTTGAAATCAATGCTTCTACAGTTCATCTAGAGTTGACATCAATGAAAACTAACTTTCCAACAATCTCCCCCTTTGGCATTGATGGAAACACCCATACTCCACTCATGACCAATGCTCATAATCTTTCTCTCCTTATGTTTCTCTCCCTCTTTGACATCAGTGGAAAATGGTAACTATCTTTGGGGTTGCTCCCCCTATATTCATGCCTCTAATCATTCTCTTTTTATCTTTCTCTTTCTCCCCCTTTGACATCATGGGAAAAAGGGTAACTCCCCCTGTCTTCATGCTTCTGATATTTCTTTCTCGATCTCTTTCTCTGACGATTTCTCTCCCCTTGACTTTTCTGCAAGATGTTGTGTAGATCAATGTAGGGATTCTTATATATACTTCCTTTCCTCTCTTCCAGGGCTGATTGTCCATTGGAGTTTCCTCTTGTAATTCACTAATATATATAAAAAGCATTTAAAATTACTTGACTTCAAATCTTCATGGCTTGTCAAGTTCACATCAACGACCATATTTTTCAACAATTTTTCTTTGATGGTATGGCTTCTACTGACAGTTTATCTTTCCCTATCCTGTTGTTCCTTTCACTGCTTTCCTTCCCGTGTCTAACCGATTCCACTTGTCAATATGCTTTCATCCACCGTCATATATCTTTCTAGACCTGCCAAAAATCTCATGAATTCATCTCTGTCCATGTTTCCTAATACTGTCCACGACTCTACTATGATTCTAACCCATTTGCTACAACTGATCATAACATATTCTTGCTTCTCAAGCTGAAATCCGTCTTTCCAAAATCCACACATACTTCAGATTGCTCGAAGGATAATTCTCTTATCTATAGTAGCTACTGTGTAGAGTCCAACTCTTCAATATTCATACTTATTGGGAGTCTCCAAGCTGAATTCCTTAGAGAAATATCCGCTATGATGCAGATTAATCTTCCTCTTCATTCGTGGATTCATCATTTTCCTGAATTTTGGCATCTTCCTCTTTATCATCTTGCTAAATTATGATATCTTTTTTATCTTCTCCCTGGATTGTGATATTTTCATCTTCACCATTTTCCTGGATTCTGACATCTTCCTCTTTTCCTGTAGATTCATCATGATCTTGCGCGATTGTAAATCCTATGAGTACGATCCCTAGGACCTGTTTTTCATTCACCTACTCTTGTTGTTTTTCACTTCTTCTCTAAAATTTCTTGTATCTGACATTAGTGTTTTCCTTCATGGGAGGCTCTATCATGCTTCTACAATTTCGAGCTATGTGACCATAATTGTGGCATTTGTAACATTAAATATTGGAGAGAACTACATAATCATCTCTTTCTTGAATATTTCTTTCATATGCTCTACAATCTACAACTTTATGTCGAAAGTTAGTACATGTAAAATAATGACCCAAAAAGAAATTTTGATAGATGGGAGTGAATGATGTTCTTTGTGGTGTTGTCCTTCTGAATTCCAACCTTAGATGATCACAATGTTCTCTTTGGTTGTTTCCTTCAAAATGATTGAAGCTTCTTTACTGCCTGAATGTAGAAGGTCTTCTGTATTCACTCCTCTCTAAATCTTGCTGACCATGATTCCTTCCTTTGAGAACTTTTGCATAACTCTTTTGTTGTTTTTCTTTCATCATGGAGCTTGAACCTTCCTCAAAATGAACTTTCTTATATCCTAGTCTAGATTGGTCATTGCATGGCCTTTGACTATTGAGAATGTTTTCTAACACTTGAGAACTTTTCAAGTTCTTGTTAAGCTTGTTGACTTCAACTCTCAAAGACACGACTTCCTTTTCAAGATTCTCACACTCTTTTTCCTTCTTTATCATTTGAATCTACATTACTTATTTCGTTCTCTTTCCTTCAAGTTGGGTTTTCAAGGAGATTATTTCTTCTTTGAATGATTTGTTTTCCTTCCTTTCTTTCTTTAGCTCAGTTAAATCATTGATTAGTTCTGCTTCAAGGTCTACTATAATTTCTTCTTTGTCGCTTTCATGGGTTCCTTTCTAAGTTTCTGTAGCCATACATAGTACTCTTTTTGAATCAATGTTGCTTTCATAATCCTTGTCAGATGAAGAAATTTCTTCTTTTGAGTAGAAGCTTTTATTGAATAATTTATTTTTGTTTTTATTCTTGTTTCCCTTTCTATATTTCTTTTCTTTCTTTGGGGCTTATTCTTCATCATTATCTGACTTCTTAACATAAGGACATTTAGCAACAAAATGACCAATTCCATCACGATTAAAACATTTTAATGGAATCATACCTTTTCACTTGTCGGTTCCTCTCTTCAACTTTCTTACAAAGTTTGTTATTTCTTCATGTTTGTCTGACTCCTCGCTGCAACTGCAATTTGGCTTTGACTCATGCTTTTTCTTCTTCTTTGTCTTCTTGGATTCTTTGAAAGTTTCTTCCTTCTTGGATGGGTTCTCCTGTTCTATTCTCATTTCATAAGTTGTAAATATTCAATGTAGCTTGTCCATGCTCAACGTGTCAAGATCTGTTCTTTCTTCTAGAGTTGATATATTAGGATCAAATCTCATTGGAAGAGATCTTAGTACCTTTTGAACAATCATAGATTCTTCAACTTCTTCTCCCAATCCTTTAATTTCATTCACTATTTCATCAACTCGTAAAAAGTAAGACACAATGTCTTCATCTTCCTTCATTTTCAACTGTTCAAATTGACTTTTGTAAGTATAAAGCTTGGCCGCCTTGACTTTGGCATCCCCCTCATAAACATTCTGAAGTTTGTCCCAAATATCCTTTGAAAAATCACAATGCATAACCTTGACATATACTGAATCAACCAAACCATTCATGATATCATTTTTATCCCTTGAATTGTTTTGATTGAGTTTCTTTCCATCGTTATTTATTGGGAGAGTGGGAGGCTCTTTGTATCCATCTACTATTGATTGCCAAACTTCAAATCTCAGTGCTTGTATATATGTTTTCATCCTTCTGCTCTAGAAGGCATAGTTCTGACCATGAAATTGTGGTATTCCATTCTTATATGAATTGGTTCTCTCCATGATCTACCTTCCAGTGGTTAGACGTTTTCTTGAAGGAACGAGCACTCTGATACCAATTGTTGGAATACCGAGGGGGGGTGAATCAATATGAAAACTTCTTACCACTTTCAATCACAATATATAAACTTCAACTTTATCAACAATATATCATTTATGATTGCATTCAATATATCATGAGCATATAACCATAAGCAGTACCATTCAACAATATCACATCAGATACACAGTACACCAAAATTTACGTGGAAACCCAAATGGGAGAAAACCACATAATGCTATCTTATATATATCAAGATTACATTCAGAGGAAGCACCAACTTCCTAATTCTCTAGCAGCAATTGGAAGGAGGCTCCAACCCCCTATTTACAGGATCCAACCTAAAGGAAGCTACATCTGGAAGGAGGCTCCAACCTGAAGGAATATCCAACTCCCCGTGTTCTTTGGATCCAACCAGAAGGAGGCTACGACCCCTTGATTTACAAGCTCCAACCTGAAGGAAGCTCCAACTCCATGTCTTCTCCAGGACCAACCCAAAGGAGGTTGTTCAACAACACAGGTATTCCAACAGAGGGCGAACACCTTCAGTAACCACTCACACAACCAAATAAAAGATCAACAAATTGATGTTTTGATGTGGTAAAACCCTACAGGGAAACATCCATGGCCCCAACCAATGCAACCACTTGGAGCAGTTTATTAATGAAAAATAAAAAGATTACAAAGAGATTTTACAAGAGAGTTTCTCACAATCAATCATTGGTAAATGACCCTCCATGCTCTTTAAATAGAGATCATGGACCAATCGGGTGTTAATCCATAGATCAATGGTCGTTAAGATTGAGGAGAGTATGAAATGTCGAATCAGTCTATGTCAGGAAAATATTGTAACTGTCAAATTTCCTAACTACAAATGCATACTAATGCATACTAAATAAATACACTAAGAAACACACTTTTACCTAACGACACATTAGACCAAGTAGATATTAACTAACTCCTAAGTGTCTAAATATCCTAACATCCCCCCTTAAGAACAAGTTGGGATAATATTGAAGGATTTACAATGTTGACACAATAGGAGAAGGAAGGAGGCATTAGAGCCTATCCCCCCTTAATGACAACTTCTTAAACTCCTAATATAGATCAAAGTTTGGAAAATTTTGCTTCTGTAAGAGACTTTGTGAAACTATCTACAACTTGATCTTCTATATGGAAAAATAGCACTTCAATAACTTGATCATGAATGAGTTTTTTGATGAAGTGCATGTGTAACTCGATGTGTTTTCTATGCTGATGTTGAATTGGGTCTTTGGCGAGCTTGATGGAAATCTGATTGTTGTACCAAAGGCTGGTCATATGTTGCTGCTCGAATCAAACTCCGAAAGGATCCATCGAAGCCACAAAGATTCCCGAATGACATTTATTTCTGCTCGGTACTCTACTTCTGCTGAAGAAAGTGCAATAGCCTATTGTTTCTTACAGGCCCAAGTGACAGGTCTTGAACCAAGGTTGAAAACATAACCTGCAGTAGACTTTCGATCATCAGGGTCATCGACCCAATCTGAATCAGTGGAACCAACCAATAAAGGAGTCCCCCCTGAAATGTAATGTATCTCGAACTGAACTGTACCACATGCACAACGAAGTATCCTTTTAGCTGATTTCCAATGACTTTCGTGGGGTGTTTGCATATACTGGGAAACAATACCAATAGCAAAGGAAAGATCAGGACGGGTATGAGTCAAGTATACGAGGCTACAAACTAATTGACGATACATGGTGGCATCAACTTCAAGAGAAGTATAGGTGGCAGTAAGCTTGACTTTAGATTGGAAGGGATAAGGGGCTGGTTTACAATCACACATGTGAAAGTGATGAAGAAGGTCACAAGCATACTTAGACTGGGAAAGACAAATTCCTTCATTGGTTTGCAAAACTTGTAGGCCAAGGAAACAATGCAAAAAGCCTAAGTCTGTCATTTCAAATTTATTCTTAAGCTTAGTTTTCAGATGGTTTAAAAGTTTTGAGTCACTACCAGTAAGGATAAGGTCATCAAAATAAGGACAAGGATTATGAGATGGCTTCCTACTTTCTTGGTATAGACATTAGAAACAAAATGACATCTAGATAATCTGTTGTCAATAAGAAAGATGTCCATTTTGGCATACCAAGCTCGAGGATATTGCTTAAGAACATAAAGAGTCTGATGGAACTCCCATTTATCTGAGGCAACAAGGGCAAGAACAAGGCAGATGGAATTCATTTTGGCTACAGGGGAAAAGGTTTCATTATAGTCAATTCCTTCAACTTGGGAAAATCCTTTGGCAACTAACCGATCCTTGTGTCTTTCAACACTTCCATCTTATGCATAGTTAGTTCTATAGACCCATTTACATCTGACAATTTTTCTTCCTTTTGGAATAGGTACAAGATCCCAAGTATCGTTTTCCATTAAACAACGATACTCTTCATTCATTGTTGTATCCCAATCTGGATGACCTGAAGCTTCTAGAAATGTCTTTGGATCATGAGTCTTTGAAACTTGAGCCAAAAGAGAAGAGGCTCACTGGAACTGTGAACGTGTTTGATGTTGTTATGAAGGATCACCAACAAGACCACCAGTTGCTTCTCATGTTGAACAGACTCATCTAGGAAGCGATGGAACTGGTGCTGGTTTAGGTTCAAAGTACTCATCTGGAGGAAGGTGAGAAGGTAGAGGTGGATTTTCATCCTCACTGTCATCATCTGAATAAGAAACCAAAATAGGAATAGAAGAAGGCACAACCTCCGAATATGGCTCGCAGTCCGAAGAAGGCACAATCGTCGAATTAGGCTTGCAGGTATTATACCAAGATTTGCCTCACCCTATGCAATCTTGCACATAAGGCCTTTTTCCATTTCCCTATGCAGACTTATCATCCCTATTTGTAAAATCTAGAGCTAAAAATAAATATTTTTCCACATGTACGCATCTTTCCTACTATACAACATGCGTATACACAGGATGCTTGACTACAACCCACGTACATCAGGATTTGTGTAAGAAAATGAAAATTAATGTCGGGTTTCCATGTCATGACAAGAGATCTATGATCCTTGGCCTTCCATACACTGGAAGCATTCTGACTCAGCCCTTCAGTTCCATTTTGAAGGCTATAAATGGGCCAATTCCGAGCTATGGAAAGAGGAGAAAGAATTCAACTTTGAGAGCAAAGTTACTCTGGAGAAATTATTTACTTCATATTGAGTCTGCATCCCTTTGTCCTTTAAGTCTGAACACAATGTTCAACCCCCAAGCTCTTCCCTTATTGATTGAGAACCTCATTGTTTCTCTTTTATGAGCTTGCCTTTGGTGGAGGCCCAGCTGGAAGGAACTTAGTTTCTCAGTTCTGAACCGTGACGACATGCAAGTTTGTAACATTTTCACTTATGTTGATCATATATTAATAGAAATACTTGTTTCCCGTCCAATTGATATCTTGCAAATATTTGAATTATTATTCCATGTGTATATTTGTCATGTTTGTTAATGGATTATGCTATTGAATGTGCTAACATAGTTTATTATCACCATATGCTTGCTTTGCTTGGATTTTGAGGACTAGTTGCAAGTATATTGCTTTGGGGCAAGTTCTCAAAGGTAAACTTCATCGAACGTTTGGACGAGGTAGGCCTTTTATCTTGTCTTTCTAGCATATTCAATTTCACTTGAGAAGAGAGTTGATTTATGCAGTCATTTCCGTCTGTTGTGGTTTACCCTAGCCATAGAGATATTTTCCTCGTAACAGAATTGGTGACCATACTGGGGATTGAATTTATTTCTTAGGGTTTGGAATACTTTTCTCCTTAGATGGCTTTCATTCCTATTGCGTTTCTTGTCGTATCATTGCTTGACAACCTCTGTTCATTGTGGGTCTAAGTTTTCAACCTTCTCCCTTGCTTGGCCTTGTTTTTGAAACATATACACGTTTTTTTCCTTGACAATTGCATATATACGCAAGCTGTCCCTCTGCAAGCTACGTATATACACTCTGTTTCCTTGAACAGTCATGTACACCAACTTTTCTTGCTTGTTTGCTTGGTCTGGTGGTTGCTGGGTGGGATTTGATGTTTGTTGAGCCTTCTTGGGTCTCTGTAGTGCCTGTTAAATGCTTGTGGGATGACATGAAACCTATCTTTGGTTGAATTTATGGGCGAAGTCTTTTTCATCATCTTTTCATTTTGATTGTCCTTGTACATTGGGTTGGGTGTTTTGTTGCTTGGTATCCTGCTTGAGTTATCTCTTTCCATACACAATAGAGTTTATATACCAAGTTGCTTTTCAATCCATGCATTTTCAGTTTTATTATATTGAAAATAGAAAATATTAGGAATTTTTCATTGCTTGGCATTTTGATCTTTTGAATCCTTGTCATTAGCTTAGTACATGTATTGAAAGATTGCATTTTTACTTTTGAATTGCAGAGTTGAAATTGAAAATTGCATTGGTTTTTAGAAGCATACCATTCATTGAAAATTGAAGTTAGGACTTTGCATTATATTCATATTTACTTTTCTTGCAGAGTCATAACATCATGAGTTTCACTACCATACCTTATTGAGTAATCACAGCCACTAAAATTAACACTATAATTTAAAATTGATTAGCCATGATTTTATTTTCTAGGGTGCACAAACTAGCTTAGGATTTAGTGCCTTGGAATATAATTTTTGTGAGTAAAATTCTCCAAGGAAATTAAATCAACATATGTGTCTGAGAAAGGGAGTGGAGAAATCCATTGTATAATTAGTAATATCAGGAGGCTCTGCTTAGACCAGAGTTAATCATGAGGTCACGCAAGGTTGGTTGAAGGGATATCCCCCCGATACCTTCTTAGCATCAGAGATATTTCTGGGGATCTATTCATATCTGAGGATCTTGCTAGTGCCTTTACCTCCGTGAGAGGCAGTACTTTCAAGGTTTCGGGCTTTGCTACCCTGCCCATACAGTGGAACTGACTTACGAATGCTAGCCTGTGCATCAGTTACACAATGGTTTATTAGTTTCTTGACTTAGGTACCACATAGGTTACTTGTAGGGGTCATTCTGCAGGTACCCTGGGTCAGATAAAGGTCAGACAACACACAACCTTTATGCAGGATTACCTCTCTGGGGGGATCTGACCGACTGTTTTTTAAACCCACGAGGGCCCTTATAACTGATTCTGTTACCTCTGATATTTAGCGGAGAGTCTTAGGCCCCTCTTGGGCGAGACATACCTTCTTTAGGGAGGGAGGCCACTTTCAGCCACTTTACCCCGTTTGTGTGCATATTGGGCGTTTGACTTTTGGTGTGCTATTTGATTACTAGTTGGCCCTAGGATTTGTTTTTTGTCTTTAGAGTCTTGAGTCATCATGCAGTCAGACCATCGTCCTCGCCGGTCTCATCGCTTATTACAATTACCACCATATTTCAAGTCTTTTCCTTCTAAAAGGCATAGATTTATTAGGCGTGGTACACACACATCCACTATTCAGACTTGTGATTCTACAAGGATGAGTACTGAACCTAGTCTTCAGAACACTGGAAGCCCTTCAACTCCCACACCCACTATATTTAATGGCACTCCTTCGACTCCTGCAACGACAATGGTTGTAGTGTTGGAGGCACCTATCATTACTATGGCTCGACTTATAGTGAATGCTCAATCTACCGCCTCGAACCCTTTTGGGTCTCTTGGTCATTCACCGGGATATAATGTTCAGTCCATCCCTATGGATTCTAGTCCTTTTTCCTATGGTATGCCGAACCTTACTTCGTAGTTTTCGAATGCCATCCCACTTGATGGCCCTAATGCTAGCATTGGGCTTGGGGGCACTACACTTCCTTATACTCCTTTCTCATTTGGTGGTTCTCAAATCCCTCAAACAATTCCTAATATGGGAGACATTCCTGCTTTTAATCCCAAGTCTAATCCTCTTGCTTCTGGGTGGAACAACCAACCTGGCGGACAAGATTCTACTCAATTTCTGTCTTACAACCCTACCTCCTCGGTGCCGAATCCAATACGTTTGGCATGACGAATCCACCTCTATCCTTCGGATTCACACCCGGAGGAGGTCCGTTTCATGCTTTGGGCAACCCCCAACCTGGATCCAATCCGACTGGGGGCAATTTTTATAACCTGTAATAGAAAATTCCTATTGGAATGATGCCCAACCAACCTTTTATGAATCATCCTACAAGAGGGCCTTATAATCCCGGACATGGCCATGGTGCTTACCAGAACCCTAGATGGGCTGCAGTTCCTCAAACACAATCTTTCCAGGGAGCTTGGGGCCAGATGCCGCAAACACGTCTCCCTTTTCTAGCCACGCTTAATCTGCCAGACTTGTCTAAGTTGATGAATGAACTTGTGAGTCATGATCCTACATGGCCCCCTGTCGCCACCAATATTCCTTTGGACATCCCAAAGTTCGAAGGTGATAATGACGAGGATCCTGGTGATCACATTACTACCTTTCACCTATGGTGCTCCTAGAATTCCCTTAATGACGATTCTATTCGGTTAAGATTATTTCAACTCACACTCATTGGGGTCGTTGCGAAATGGTATATCGAGCTACCTAAGGGGGCATATGGGACATTTAATCAACTCGTGTTGGTCTTCCTTAACCACTTCCAATTGCTAGTTCATTACGATGTTGGCCTAGAACTTCTGTTGACTTTACGCCAGGACACTGCCACTCATATCTCAGATCATATCCAAGAGTGGCATAGACAGAAGAGGTTGATCAATACCTCCATATCCCCGACCTTTCTTTTAGAATGGTTCCTTAAGTCTTTGCACCCTCCTATCTCAAAGGATGTTGCAACATCCGGGGTTACTATTGAGGAAGAAATGATCTTTAAATCCCAGCAGCTAGATGTCATATACGCTCAGTTTGGGATGTTATACCACATTCTTCCAGATGCACTGCGGTCAACTTGCGACCCTAGACAAAATATCGGACCTCATGCCGATGACATTGTAGGTTCCTCCAATGAAAAGTCCGCAGACTCCGTGACAAGCGATTTGAAAGAGTTGTCTCTAAACCAGTCTGCGGGAGGGCCAGCTTCGTTCGTGTCTTCCAACCCCACTCAATCAGCGGATGTACATTCTATGAAATCATCAGCCAACCCAAATGGTAACCAACAACCAGGCGAGAATAAGAAAAAAGGACGTAATAATTGTAAGGGTGGGAAAAATAATAATAAACCCAAGGAAAATGGTAATAATGAGAAGACAAATAATAATGCTAGAGAGGGAAAATGAGAAAGACGTAAGGTGAAGTTTCCCTGTAAGCTTTGTATAGATGATCACCTTACCCATTTATGCCCCAAAATTGCAGAAGCTATGGGGATATTATCTCTACCACTCGTCGTGCTGATGAATCCTTTTCCACATAACCAACACATGGCCTCGAGCTCCTCAAATGTTAGAAATGTTGCTGGTGGGAGTTAAAACCCACCGTTGCAAGACAACGACCGTTTATGTATCAATATGGTCGATGAAAAAGTTAATTTAGCCACTCAATCTTGAGATTATAGCTCTTCACAAGCTATTCCTAGTCTAGAATCTCCTCCTCCTCCTCCGGAGATGAATTTACAGATTGAAAAACTAGAGCCACCACCTCGTATTATGAAAGGAGTACTCAAGCGCTCTACCCACAATCCAAATTCCAGAGCTGCCCATAATTACTTTATTGTTGAGGACCTAGGTCAAACCACTTGTGCGATGTCGACTTTGGAGGTACTCTAGATCCGTCCTTCACAAAGCAATGCCTTACTATCTGCGTTAGGATCTCTAGAACCCAGTGGCTCGAAAGTTATCAAGTTTGACGTCACATATGTGAAGCCTCTCTTTCCTTACCATTTGGAATTCCAAATCCACGTGGAATACTCAAAGTATACCATCAAACGTGCAGTTGTTGATGAAGGCACTACTACATGTGTGATGTCCCTAATCTATTGGAAAGCTTATAACTTGATGTCCTCTTGATTATAACTTGTTACTAGGACGCAATTGGACCTATGCTATGGTCGTTGTCGTATCGTCCATCTTCTGTACTCTTTGTTTTCCTCATGAAGGAGAGATAGTGACGATCGATCAATTATCCTTTGCATAGTCTAGTCCCAATGCATCTGTTGGATCGTCGATCCTTGTGATCAACAATTCTCAATCGAAAACTGAGAATATCGGTGTCAGAATGTATTCTTCCCTTATGGGTACTTTTGACTTCAGGACACTGAGTCATCACATTTACGCCATGTCCATTAGGCCCGTTTCGACAGGGAGGTCCATTCCTTTCTTCACTTCCTATTTTAGTGATCCATAGACCCTACCTTCCCTGAATTCGTCTTGTGAAGGTCAGTTGCATGCTCGAATGGCCATGCCACTATCGGTAACACAGATTGCATATCAACTTGTTCTTGACTCTTCCGTCGATCCTGATCCTGTTACCTCGCCGACGAACAAGGAGGACCCTGTTCTTAGGCCTGTGTGGGCGCTTCATTGTCTTATTCACATGATTGCCTCGATGAGACTTTGTCTTTAGATGAAGCTATCATTGAAGCCATGAATGGTTCCGACAAACCTTGGGACGATATGCATCACCGCTCTTATTTTCTCCCAGAGATTGAAAGAATCGAACAAGATGATTTTCGATCTACTTTGAGTGAGATAGTCAGTCACACCGTAGTTCCACTTGATATGCATGACATTTATGCCAAAGGAAATATGGCGAGTATTTATCCTACCGTCACGATCGATATCTCTCGTACCCCTGGAAAGATTGAGAACGTGCATATTGGTGCAGATTGTTCACGAGAAGAAATCCTGATCTACACTGAACTCTTCAAGGAATTATGAGATGTATTTGCTTGGTCATATGAAGAGAGGCCAGGAATTGACCCTTGTATTGTTGAGCATGATATTAGAACTTATTCGGATGCTAAACCTTTTCGACAACATCTTAGAGCTGTCAATCCCCGGAAGGCCCCTGCTATTAAGGCAGAGGTGGATAAGCTACTTAATGCTGACTTCATCCACCCAATCCTCTTGACTGAATGGGTATCCAATCCTATTCTTGTGAATAAGGAGCAAGGAACTATCCGTGTATGTATGGGCTTTCGTGACCTGAACAAGGCTTGTCCTAAAGACAACTCCCCGACACCTTTCTTCGATCAGATTCTTGACAAGTGTGTGGGAAGCGAAGTATTTTCTTTTATGGATGGATTTTTAGGGTATAAACAAATTAAAATTAAACCTAAGGACCAACACAAGACGAAATTTATTTTTCCTTGGGGTACTTTTGCATACCGAAAAATGCCTTTTGGCCTTAAAAATGCCGGAGCAACCTTTCAACGCGCTATGACCTTCACTTTTCACGATCTTAAGCATATAGTCAAAACTTACCTTGATGATCTTGCTGCTCAGTCTTGTAAGAGAGCGGATCAATGTACACACCTTCGGCTTGTTTTTGAAAGATGTCGTTACTATAGAATTTGGTTGAACCCTCACAAGTGAATCTTTTGCGTTAGGTCTGGTCGTCTTTTGAGATTTCTAGTTTCTGAGATCGAGATCATGGTAGATCCATTAAAGGCTGAGGCAATACTTCGATTGCCTCACCTGCGCACTATTAGACAACTTCAAGGTTTACAGGGGAAAACTAACTTTCTACGCCGGTTTATAGTAAATTATGCTAATATCACTAAGGGTTTCATGCATCTTTTGAAAAAGGACACCCCTTTTATCTGGTATGAGCGAGCCCCTGAGTCCTTCGATTATTTGAAGAAAGCCTTGGTATTGACGCCTCTGCTGAAGTCTCCTGACTACAGTAGGGACTACTTGCTTTATGTCACCGCGTATGAGGAGATGATTGGTATGGTTTTGGTTCAGGAGGATGATGAGCTCCATGAGCATGTCATATGCTATGTTAGTCAAAACTTAGTCGGTCCTGAACTTAATTATTCTCATGTTGAAAAAATAGCTTTGGTTGTTGTTCACGTAGTCCAACGTTTGCGTCATTATATATTACTTTGCAAGACTATCGTGGTTGCCGATGTCAATCCATTTCAATACGTCCTCACCAGGCATATCATAGAGGGAAAATATAATAAATGGATTGTCATTTTACAAGAGTTTGATCTCGATTTCGCTTCTGCGAAATCCAATAAATCACTGGTCTTCGCGGAGTTAATATCTGATTTTACACGATTAGGTGAGGATGTTATCCATGTCCATTTGTTTGTGGATGAACACATTTTTTTCGTCTCGTCGTCCAACCCCTGGTATGGAGACATGGTTCTCTATCTTCAAACTTTGAAGTTCCCTCAGCGTCTCTCACGAGATGACTGATGGCGTGTAAGGTACCAAGATAAGAATTATACTATCATCAGTGACACTTTGTATCACCAAAGAATAGACAATATCTTGCGTCGTTTTTTAACTCAGGGAGAAGTCGAGTCAGTTCTAAACGATTCCATAGTGGGGCTTGTGTTGGTCACCTATCCGGGTTTGCGACAACCCCAAAAAATTTGTGAGCCAGTTATTTATGGCCTACTATATTTAAAGATTGCATTGGAGCTGTTAGGAAGTGTCACCTTTGCCAGGTGTTTACTCAGAAAATGTGCTTACATCCAACTCCTCTTCACCCAGTCATTACTGTCGGTCCCTTCACCAAGTGGGGGGTGGACTTCATGGATTGCAACCCAACTTCGACTGGGGGGCATCAACACATTATCATGGCCATCAAGTACTTACTAAGTGGTCCGAGGCCATGCCTACAGTTAAATCCGATGGGAAGACTGTTGCCTTCTTCGTATTCAATCAAATTATTGTCCAGTTTAGTATCCCGAGTGAGATTGTCACTGATCATGGAAGTCACTTTCAGAACGAAATGATGGAAGAGCTAGCATCTAAGCTGAGGTTTAGACATGGCCATTCTTCTCCTTATTATCCCCAAGAAAATGGATAAGTAGAGGCTGTCAACAAGTCTCTCAAGACCATTTTGCAAAAAAATATCAGCCAGAGTAAGTCCGACTGACACATTATGCTATATCTCGCACTCTGGGCATACCGAACCTCGGTAAAGTTGCCACCGAATTTTCCCCTTTTCCAGTTAGTACACGGTGTAATGTCAATTTTACCTATTGAATGTGAAATCCCTTCTCTTAAGTTTCCAGTCGTGCTCCTACTTGACACTTTCAATATCGAGCGACGCCTGGTACACCTAGAGATTCTTGACGAGCAGCATCGAGACGCCTCTACGGCTATCGAGGTGAACAAAAGACGTGTCAAGGTCTAGTACAATAAGTCTGTATGTCCTCGGTTGTACCCTGAGGGAGACTTGGTCCTCTTGTATGATCAAGCCAAAGAACCATTGGGGGCATGCAAGTTTAAACCCATGTGGCACGGTCCTTATATCGTGCGACGTGTTCTAGAAAAATGAGACTATGAGTTAGAAGATTATGAAGGGAATATATTGGCCGAGCCCAGAAATGGGCTCTACTTGAAAATATATTACGCTTGAGACCTAAGCTTGGGTAGAACTCTTTGTATACTAATGTAATTTAGTGTATATATATCTTTTTCCTTTATTTTTGTCGTGAGCTTGCTTATCGAGTCTTCACTTGGTTGACAGATGTCAACGGAGTCTTCGGTCTACCTAGGATTCGCAGATGGAGCTTATCATCATACACAGAACTTGTCTTTCACCGCTTTGGTGGTTTACTCACCCAAAGGTTTACTGGTGTCTTCAGGAGGCGTATGCCTAGGGCCATCCACGAATAATGTGGTCGAATATAGCACTATTATAGAACTTTTGCGTGATGCTATCTCACATGGTATTCGCTCTTTAGAAGTTCACCTGGATTTACAGTTAGTATTATGTTAGTTGAACAACAGTTACCACATGCGTGATCCTACTTTACTCTGATGATTCCTACGGGTACGTCTTTTAGAACAACAGTTTAATTTTATTACTTATTATCACATTCCTAGGAGTTCTAATCATGTATCAAATGCTTATGTTAATTTCGTTTTAGATTGACATTTGTCACATAACTAACACAAAGAAAACCATCCCATCAATGTACACATTGTAAAATATAAGTAAAGCTAAAGATCCTTGTTTTATATATATTTCAAAAAAATATGGTGTTTAGAGTACAAAATTGGGGATAATACCATCAATACACATATACAACTGATACTACAATATCCATGGCATCTACATCTGTGGCGTCAGATGTGTGTCATGGTAACAAACTACAACGTTTAAAAGATGCCGAAAGAGTCGTACCCAAGCTCTGGGCATACCAACCACCTATCATTGCATGGCTTATGATAGATCCTCTACCTAAACCATGGGAATCCTATGAATCAAACGAGACAGGTTGCCCTGCATGTTTTGTAGGACTCTCTCAGCTTCTCCTCCCACCGCCTTGTCTCCCCGATTCCTTCGTCGATGTCGAGGAAGCCCTTTCGGCCGTCGTGGAACCACGTCTGCGGTACACAAGTGTCTAGTTAGTACTTAAGCACCATCCAAAAATATTTTTGTTCTATTATACAAAAATACAAAAAAATGAAATATTTAAAAAGATTTGACATACCTATGTCACTGTAGGCAGTCCCTAGTGGGAGTGGCATGTCCAGATCCCCTCTGAAGTCAATCCCTACATAGGGATAGTCATCTAGAGCAATGTCGTATCGCTGCCACCAGTAGAAGAAATCTCCGTTGTAGGGTGTGGGCACCCTACCTCCCCCTGTCGTCTCATTACCTCGATCCACCGTGCCATGGATGTATCATGAGTTCCTCTTGAAAGAATCTTGACTCTAGGTCCCAAGCCTGGAACCTGCTCGATGAAGAAACTACATAAGATAGAGGCAAACCCAAAATTCCTCTTACTTCCCTGTTTGCACTTTGTGAACTGATTCTTCATATTTTCTAGTAATGAGGTACACCAATCATATACTGTGGGTCTCAAGCACTGTACTGCATAGAACATGAGAGGCCTTTATGTTTGGTGCAATGAGGTCGAACCTATGATCCTAGTCAACACAAGGACAACAATCTTCAGGCTAAGATTGTTTATCGCTCGGATAGGGAGTTGAATCCCGATCTTCAGAGTCCTTGCTACACAGTGGGCGTCTATGTACTCCTCTATTTTCATTCCACTCCCTGCTCCCTGTGATATGAGGTTTATAACCTCTCCCCGATGTGATAATCCAGTCAAAAAATAGATATCCTCTACTTCAATCCTCAATGGTTTCTCATCGAGGTTGAAGCTTTCACTCTCAGGGTCCCAATAACCCACAAGCATCTCAAGCAACCTCACCGGGGCCCTCATTCCTTTGAGTGCCCAAAATTTATATAAGCCACATATTTTCAAGGCCATTTGGGTCTCCGGATCTCAATCCACAGTAGCATCTACCTCCTCGTGCTCTCTTTCCCTCCATTCAAGAACCATCCTACCAGATGAAAGTCAAAATTTGAGTTAGCAACCATAGTCTAATTGATTGCATGCCTGTATGCAAGATGCTTCACTTACAATTGCGTATAGGGCTCATTATACGTGCCCCATATTTTTTACATACACGTATAACCCATCGTATACACGACCCGATAAGAGACAACTATTGTACACCGAATTTGACAATTTACGCCCTAAATTACTCAAAATTTGAACCCCAATTCAAGAATTTAATCCACTAGAATTGAAGAAAAGGAGAGGAGGATTTACCTGGTCCAGACGGTTTATGATTTTGTCACCTAATCCTCCCGCAATCACCAGTTGAATCTCCGAGGTATTTTTGTCCAATTTTCACTATTTGGGTAAAAAATCAAAATGGTATAGTAAGTTTTGGTTTTGTTCCTATTTATAAACAATTTTTACCCACTTTCTATAGTTTTGAGTCATTTTTTCGCCTAGTGGACTAATACAAAGGTGGATTGAGTTGGTTTTTGTAGCTTTCACCAGGGATTCTTACGGATTTCAATGTTATGTTAGTCATTCATCACCGTGGGCAGGTATTTTCACTACCCAACATATAGAATAGGTATCCATTCCATCATGCATTTTCACATCGTTCTATAACTGTCACTTTTTATGCCTTAGGTATGAACCCATTTGTTGCGACACATAACCTTCCATCTGCTATAAGTCGTGTCGTTATCAAGTGGTAGAGACTTACCGAACATGGGTGCCCTAGTTAGATCCCCTGCTTCATTTGGTTCCCATGCAAAGCTTTTTTTTCCATAGGACTGGGCGTCTTCATAGCTACTACATGACTTTATGCCGAGCCTCATTTCTCACTCATAAACGTGTTGCCTTATACCCCGAAGACTCCCAACCGAGTTTAATTTAAGCTCTTTTCCAACTCGTCTTCAAAAAGTGAAAAGATTGACGAGTGAGCTTGTCTCTTTCACACTCGTAAATTGGATTTGAAAGGACGTCTATTTGGCACAAGTTTATCTCTTTTCCACACCAAGTAGACTAAAAGTCATAAAAAAATGACATATTTTGGCATTAAGTTGTGATTGCATCTCATGCCCTTGCTTGCAGTATGGAGCCTATAGTCGGTTCTCACTTTGCGTTATAAACCGTTTGCGTCAACAATTTTTGCATCCTCAACCAAGCAAACCCTTATTTATATCCTTAACAATTTGACACCCTATACCTAGGAGGGAACATTTCCCCGAGTGTCCATCTCCCGTATGCATCTCCTTGCATTGATCATAGATATGTTCCACTATTGGAATTATTTTTTCTTACTCGCGACACTTGTTTCCTCCTATGTATCATAGCATTCATTTGTCTATAAAAAAACAAAAAAAAGATGGGCGTGAAGGGAGTATTATCTTGTATTG
The DNA here is from genome assembly GCA_000966675.3 of Picea glauca. Classification (NCBI taxonomy): domain Eukaryota; kingdom Viridiplantae; phylum Streptophyta; class Pinopsida; order Pinales; family Pinaceae; genus Picea; species Picea glauca. Next base: position 129,679 of record JZKD02S1399293.1, read on the forward strand.
GCAATAGTTGTGTTACCTTTGAACAAAACACAGAGTTATTGAGTCCATTTGTCATCATAATTTTGGGATTAACGTGGCCTTAGGAAGCTGAGCTCGTTACAGAGTTCGTTATAGAGTCTTCTCTACCGACTGGTTACTCTTCCAGTCCCTATAGAGAATTTCATTGATGTCTTTTGCATCTCATGATTTCATCATTAAGTCTATGTTGTCGGAGTCTTCCATATGTATCATTCTCTTGTTCAAAGGAAGTCTATCAACTTGTGTCTACCACTCCTCAAAACTATTTACTTTGCATGTCGGCCATACCCTCAGTTGGTCTTAGAGTCACATGATACCATAGTCCTATCATGCACCCTGGTCCTATTTTCATGATTGGTAGGTAACCTTGAACCCATCAGTTGACATTTCATCATTGGTCATTGACTGGGTGGTTTCCCTTGTGTTCGATGACAAGATATCTATTCACACATAATTAGGATTTGTGCAGTGTCTTGGATTTCATTAGCCTCATTGGTGGTTTCCTCGCCTTTGTCAGTAGTTTTCATTATTGGTTGTTATTCAGAGGGTCTTTTTTTTGTACTGCTTGCACTTGACACACACGAAAGATGCACATGGTTGTTGGTTCGTGAACATGTTCTTTGTCTGATTTCCGCCAAATCATGAAGCTCCTGCTTTGTACCTCGTGTTGACTGATGAGAGATTCCTTAATGCTCTCCTTTAAACAAGTCTCATTCCATCGACTTCAGCTCATCTATTATGGAAACGAGGCCTAGAGTCTTATGATTACCTTGAGGCTTGCAGTCATTAGTGGTAGGCTCTCTCACCATCGAAAATTGGGAATACATCAATGTCTCCTGATCGATGGATTCTTCAGGTGTTCGACACTGACTCCTTTATTCTCACTTGTAAGAATGTACTCGATGCCTTGATACCTACTTTAATTATTGGTTGACTGTCTCACGTTTGTTAATGATATACCTCAATGATTGGTAATCAAACGATATCTCATTGTGTTCGACCTCAACTCCTTTATTCACATGAAGTAGACTTGCACCCTTAGTAGATTGTGTAGAAGACTTGAAGACATTAGTATGTGGCCACAACTTTCCTAAGCTTTTGCTTCCTTTTCATTGGACCAATACCTATATGACTTCATTGATCATAGGATATCAGATTGTACTCCATTGCATACAAATATCTTCAGATTGGTTTTGAGACTGGTTCTACTGGGCCTTGTTCGTGACTATGAAAACTATTGGCATGTAATCACATTTGTATTTTCCTATTCATGGCCACAGATAGTTGTTTGGTATATTTTCACGTGGATCTGTAGTGTAATTCTATTGGCAACCATGTATGCAAAGTCAATGCAGAATGTAATGAGAAACTAGTTATTCCAGCTGGTTCCCCATCACTCCACTTCTGGGTTGTTTATAATGTATTTCGGCCATCACATATACTCCTCTGACCTCACACATTAGGGGGCATTTGTTATAGCAATATTTGCATCACCCTATGCAATCTTGCACATAATGCCTTTTTCCATTTCCCTATGTAGACTTATCATCCCTGTTTGTAAAATCCAGAGCTAAAAATACATATTTTTCCACATGTACTCATCTTGCCTACTATTAAACATGCGTATACATAGGTTGCTCCACTATAGCTCGCGTACATCAGGATTTGTGCCAGAAAATGAAAATTAATGTCGGGTTTCCATGTCACGACAGGAGATCTACGATCCTTGGCCTTCTATATACTGGAAACGTTTCGACTAGACCCTTCAGTTCCATTTTGAAGGATATAAATGGGCCAATTCCGAGCTATGGAAAGAGGAGAAAGAATTCAACATTGAGAGAAAAGTTACTTTGGAGAAATTATTTACTTCATATTGAGTCAGCATCCCTTTGTCCTTTAAGTTTGAACATAGTGTTCAACCCCAAGCTCTTCCCTTATTGATTGAGAACCTCATTGTTTCTCTTTTATGAGCTTGCCTTTGGTGGAGGCCCAACTTGAAGGAACTTAGTTTCTCAGTTCCAAACCGTGCTGTCATGAAAGTCTATAACATTTTCACTTCTGCTGATCATATATTAATATAAATACTATTTTCCCGTCCAATTGATATCTTGCAAACATTTGAATTATTATTCCATGGGCATATTTGTCATGTTTATTAATGGATTATGCTAATGAATGTGATAAAATCATTTGTTATCACCATATGCTTGCTTTACTTGGTTGTTGAGGACTAGTTGCAGGTATATTGCTTTGGGTCAAGTGCTCAACGATGAACTTCATCGAACGTCTGGACGAGGTAGGCCTGTTATCTTATCTTGCCAACATATTTGTTTCCATAGCATACTTGAGAAGAGAGTTGATTTCTGTAGTCATTTTCGTTTGTTGTGGTTTACCCTAGCCATATATAGATTTTCCTTGTAACATAATTGGCGACCATACTGGGGATTGAATCTTCTTTCTTAGGATTTGGAGTACTTTTCTCCTTAGATTTCTCTCGTTCCTATTGCGTTTCTTGTTGTATCATTGCTTGACAACCTTTATTAACTCTGGGTCTGATTTTTCATTCTTCTTCCTTGTCTGGCCTTGTTTTTGAAACATATACACATTTTTTCCATTGACAATCACATATATACCCAGGGTGTCCCTCTGCAAGCTGCATACATATGCTCTATTTCCTTGACCAATCACGTACATCAACTTTCCTTTTGTGTTTTCTTGGCCTGGTGGTTGTTGGGTGGGATTTGATGTTTGTTGAGCCTTCTTGGGTATCTGTAGTGCCTGTTAAGTGCTTGTGGGATGACATGAAACCTATCTTTGGTTGAATTTTTGGGTGGAGTTTTTCTCATCATCTTTTCATTTTGATTGTCCTTGTACATTGGGCTGGGTGTTTTGCTGCTTGGTATCCTACTTGATTTATCTCTTTCCATACACAGTAGAGTTTATATACCAAGTTTCTTTTCAGTCCATGCATTTTCAGTTTTATTATATTGAAAATACAAAATATTAGGCATTTTCCATTGCTCGGCATTTTGGTCTTTGAGTCCTTGTCATTATCTTAGTGCATGTAGTGAAAGGGTGCATTTTTACTTCTGAATTGCAGATTTGAAATTGAAAATTGCATTGGTTTTTAGAAGCATATCATTCATTGAAAATTGAAGTTAGGACTTTGCATTATATTCATATTTACTTTTCTTACAGAGTCATAACATCATGAGTTTCAATACCATACCTTTTTGAGTAATCATGGCCATTAAAATTAGCGCTATAATTTAAAATTGATTAGTCAAGATTTTATTTTCTAGGGTGCACAAACTAGCTTAGGATTTAGTGCCTTGGAATATAATTTTTGTGAGTAAACTTCTCCAAGGCAATTAAATCAACATATGTGTCTGAGAAAGGGAGTGGAGAAATCCATTGTATAATTGGTAATATCAGGAGGCTCTGCTCACACCAGAGTTAATCGTGAGGTTGTGCAAGGTTGGTTGAAGGGATATCCCCTGATACCTTCTTAGCGTCAAATATATTTCTGGGGATCCATTCGTATCTGAGGATATTTCTAGTGCCTTTACCTTCGTTAGAGGCGATACTTTCAAGGTTTTGAGATTTTCTACCCTACCCATACGGTGGAACTGACTTACGACTGCTCACATGTGCATCAGTTATACAATGGTTTATTAGTTGCTTGACTTAGGTGCCACATAGGTTACTTGCAGGGGTTACTTTGCAGGTACCCTGGGTCAGATAAGGGTCAGACAACACACAACCTTTATGGAGAATTACCTCTCTGGGGGGATCTGACCAACTGGTTGTTAAGCCCACGAGGGCCCTTATAACTAATTATGTTACCTCCGATCTTTAGCTGGGAGTCTCAGGCCCCTCTTGGGCGAGACATACCTTCTTTAGGGAGGGAGGCCACTTGTTAGTGCTCAAAATGTTTCTTCAAGATTTTGAGCTGCCTTCATCAAATCAAGGCTAATTCGCTCATTTTCCAAGTCTTTGGTTTTTTCATTAATTTCTTGTCTTCTTTTCTATGAGTAAAATGGAAACTACATGGTTCCGTGTAACAGCTAGAGTTTGTCGAAGCATATTTTTTTCCTGCACTGGAGATTCTTTGGCATTATTGATTGTCATGGTATTAAGTGGATTCCTTATCCGATGATATTCAATTCCAAAATGGTGGCAATGGGGATACTGGATATCACCTTTGTCTTATGGTGAAACTGCAATTACGGTCAATGAATTCCTTTCTCCACGCTGGAGAAAGTTGACTTCTCAAAACACCAGCCTTGGTATACAGGGGTTAGAGAGTCATGGGATTTTCCATGAAGACTACTTTTACTGGATAGGTCTTGGAAGTTTGATTGGATTTACAGTATTATTCAACCTTGGATACACTCTTTATTTAACATATTTGAACCTAATTGGCAAGACTCAAGCTGTAATTTCTCAAGAAAATCTAGCTAAAAGACAAGATAGTCAAGAAGATACTATTGTTGATCTGCATGCTGAATCAAACTCAATATCATCTCACAATCATCTGGTATCTATCACAAAAGGAAACAATGTAGCTAAAGTGCAGTTACGAGATTTCACCAGTGCATCTAATAGAAGGGAAAGCTATTGCAAAGGCTCTAATTCTGCCATGTTACTAGGTGAAAAACGTGGAATGATATTATATTTCTATCCATTGACATTTTCTTTCCAAAATATCCATTATTTTGTGGACTTGCCTGTGGAAATGAAAGAACAGGGAGTGACGGAGAAAATACTTCACCTCCTGAAAGATATTACAGGATCTTTCAGGCCAGGTGTTTTGATGACATTAATGGGTTTCAGTGGAGCAGGAAAGACAACATTGTTGGATGTTCTCTCTGGAAGAAAGACCAGTGGTCATATTGGGGGAGATATAGGAATTTCAGGCTTCCCAAAGGTGCAAGAAACATTCTCCCGAATATCAGGTTACTGCGGGTAAAATGACATACATTCTCCACAAGTTACTGTCCACAAGCCGCTGATATTTTCATCTTGGTTGCACCTTGCACTTGAAATAGATTCAAAGACCAAGAATATTTTTGTAAGTGAAGTCATGCAGCTGGTTGAATTAGATGGTCTGAAAGATTCTCTAGTGGGCATTCCTAGCATTAATGGTTTATCTATTGAGCAACACAAAAGATTGACAATTGCAACAAATCCTTCTATCATATTCATGGATGAGCCTGCCTCAGGTTTAGATGCACGTGTTGCTGCTATAATAATGCGGGTAGTGCGGAATATAGTGGACACATGAAGGAAAATAGTTTGCACTATTCACCAGCCAAGCATTGACATTTCTAAATCATTTGATGAGTTACTGCTAATGAAGAGCAGAAGTGAAATTATTTATGCTGGTGCATTGGGTGACCGTTCAAAAAACGTTATTGAGTATTTTGAGGAGTGCCAAAGATTAAGGACATGTATAATCCTGCAACATGGATGTTAGAGGTCACCTCTATGGAAGCGGAGCAGTTCCTTAGTATAGACTTTGCTCAGATCTATAAAGAGTCAACTCTTTTTTGGAAAAATGATGAACTTTGAATTGTATATACACAGTGACATGGAAGGCTAAATAAAGAATGAAATGATATGAAGCCTGATTAGTATCATTGAATTAGTTGAAAGGAACATCAAGGGTTCAAAATCAATGAAGATATCAATCTATAAGTCAGAGTTCAATCGAGATTTCATGTATCTCAGTTCAATTTTCCTTCTTTAGCTGTTTGTCGCATTTGTCGATTGTTTTTCACCTCTAGCGCTACAAACAAGGGATTTGCCAACAAGAAAGAAAGCAAGTTCTAATCGAACTCTATTTTTGGTTGAGGAAGAAGAGGTACGATGTCCCAGTTGTTATTGAAGCTTCTACAAAATGTATTCAACCTCCAACACACAGAGAAAGATGTCAAAGACCATAGATCATGATAGGATTTGACTCCATAAGTATATGATCTTAATCCTACAAAATTGTAATAGATCTGATCATATACTATTTTTAATTAGTCGATCCCTTTTCAAAGGATCTTAGTTTTCAAATGTAAAGGCTATAAATCCAAATGATATAAACAATAGAGAGGTTGAATTTGAATATCCATATGTACTCTTTATGATCAATACCTTTTGAAATATATTATGGAAGTATAATTTTTTTTCATTGGATGTTGTCCAAACCTTCATTTACCTTTATTTTATGTACTTGTGAGCTTGAGCTACTGTTCATTGCATTGTTTTTATTATGATTGACAATTGTCTTTTTATCTTTGCATAAATAAACAAAGAGTCATAAGTCATTTGCCAGTTACATTTGACCTGTCACATGTATTATTCATAGATGTGATATTGTTGGCATAATTATCTTTCTTCACCCACTTCTGTATAACAAACTATCTGATCAGTACCTCTTGGTGGCCTTGTTATGTCCCAATATATCCAAATTTGTTTTGAGTTGAAGAGTGATTGTATGAGGTGTTCATCTTTGTCCCATTTTTTACATACATCATTGTGTTTTTCTTTCAAGTTATCAGTTTCTCTCAATTCATAGCCTAGAGAGACTCCCAGAGTGCTAACACCACTTTCAACCACTTTACCCCGTTTGTGTGCATATTGGTCGTTTGAATTTTGGTGTTATATTTTATTATTAGTTGGCCTTAGGATTTGTTTTTTCTCTTTAGAGTCTTAAGTCATCGTGGAGTCAGACCAGCGTCCCTGTCGGTTCTGTCGCTTGTTACAATGACCACCGGATTTCGAATCTTTGCTTTCTAAAATGCGTAGAGTTATTAGGCATGGTACACACACATCCAATATTCAGACTTGTGATTCTATAAGGATGAGTACTGAACCTAGTCTTCAGAACACTGGGAGCCCTTCGAATCCCACACCCACTATAGTTAATGGCACCCCTTCGACTCCTGCAACCACAATGGTTGTAGTGTCGGAGGCACCTATCATTACTATGGCTCAACCTATAGTGAATGCTCAATCTACCACCTCGAACCCTTTTGGGTCTCTTGGTCACTCACCAGGCTATGATGTTCAGTCCATTCCTATGGCTTCTAGTCCTTTTTCCTATGGTATGTTGAACTTTGCTTCACAGTTTTTGAATGCCATCCCAGTTGCTGGCCCTAATGCTAGCATTGGGATTGGGGGAACTATACCTCCTTATACTCCTTTTTCATTTGGTGGTTCTCAAATCCCTCAAGCGATTCCTAATATGGGACGCATTCCTTATTTTAACCCCGGGTCTAATCCTCTTGCTTTTGGGTGGAACAACCAACCTGTCGGACTAGCTTCTTCTCAAGTTCCATCCTAGACACCTACCTCCTCAGTGTCGATTCCAACCAATACATTTGGCATGACAAATCCACCTCTATTCTTCAGATTCACACCCAGAGGAGGTCTGTTTCACGCTTTGGGCAACCCCCAACCTGGATCCAATCCGTCTGGGGGCAATTTTTATAACCCCCAACAGAACATTCCTACTGGAATGAGGACCATCCAACCTTTTATGAATCATCCTGGAGGAGAGCCTTATAATCCCGGATAGGGCCATGTTGCTTACCAACACCCTTGATGGGTTGTAGTTTCTCAAAAACAATCTTTCCAGGGAGCTTGGGGCCAGATGCCGCAACCCCGTCTCCCTTTTATGGGCACACTTAATCTGCCAGACTTGTCTAAGTTGTTGAACGACCCTGTGAGACATGATCCTACATGGCCCCCAGTCCCCACCAAGCTTCCTTCAGACATCCCAAATTTCAAAGGTAAGAATGGAGAGGATCCTCGTGATCACGTTACTACCTTTCACCTATAGTGCTCCTCAAATTCCCTTAATGACAAATCTATTCGGTTAAGATTATATCAATGCACCCTCATTGGGGTCGCTACGAAATGGTATATCGAGCTACCTAGGGGGGCATATGGGACTTTTAATCAGCTGGTGTTGGTCTTCCTTAACCACTTCCAATTGCTAGTTCGTTACGATGCTGGCCTAGAACTTCTGTTGACTTTATGCCAGGACACCGCCACTCATATATAAGATCATATCCAGGAGTGGCATAGACAAAAGAGGTTGATCAATACCTCCATACCCCCGACCTTTCTTTTAGAATGGTTCCTTAAGTCTTTTCACCCTCCTATCTCAAAGGATGTTGCAACATCCAGGGTTACCACTGAGGAAGAAGTGATCTTTAAATCCCAACAATTAGATCTCATATACGCTCAATCTAGGATGTTATACCGCATTCTTATGGACGCACCGCGATCAACTTACGACCCTAGAAAAAATCCAAGACCTCATGCCAACGACGTTGTAGGTTCCACCAATGTAAATTCCGTAGACTCAGTGACAAGCCATTTGAAAGACTTGTCTCTAAACCAATCTGCAGGAGGGCCAACTTCATTTCTGTCTTCCAACCCCACTCAGTCGGTGGATGTACATTATGTGCAATCACCGACCAATCCAAATGGTAACCAAAAACCAGACGAGAATAAGAAGAAAGATGTAATAATTGAAAGGGTGGGAATAATAATAATAAACCCAAGGACAATGGTAATAATGAGAAGACGAATAATAATTCTAGAGAGGGAAAATGAGAAAGATGTAAGGTGAAGTTCCCTGTAAGCTTTGTACATGTTAAGGTTCTAAGCTATTATTAGGTTTCTTTTCAATTTACTATATAACCATAGCATAGATAGGATCACTGAGAAATACACAATCACAAGAGACACATCATTTATCTTGGGACACCCTCATGGGGGAGAAAACCCAGCAAAAACTTCCTAATTAATATAGATAGCCAATACAATGCCAAGAGAATAAACCAAACAATACAAAAATTCCTCTCCAAGTATGCACCTCTCTCTCTCTTCCTTCTTCTCCATCTGCCGCTCCAAACTTGCGCTATGATGAACAAGTGAGTGAGTGAACAAATGAGGTGCTAGCTTGTCTTATTTATACAATCTGGTAGGTGCTGAACTGGGGTGTATTTTCACTTGCAGGGGCAACTTCTCATTCTCGGTGGTTATAACCACTTTAATATATTCTAGGTGGTTATAACCACTTTAATATATTCTGGGGCCAACTTTTCATTTAACCCATTACAATTAGGGTTTGACCAATCTGCAAAAGGGGATTTAGTCATTTACAATACCCAACATGATCAATCCACAAAAGGGGATTGATCTAATGAATACTACCTCAATAATAATTAGAATACTCTTTGCAGTTACAATATTTCAACACTCCCCCTCAACAAGAAGGGTATTCTACAACAACATCAGGTGAGAGAGAGGGCATCATCATCAACAACATCTTGGAACACTGACTGGTATATCTATAAATCATCGAAAGTTTTTTCATCATCAATATCATCATTCACAACAGGGAGATGGAATGGCATCATCATCCTCATCAACATGAGGCTAATGTAACATCATCATCATCTTCAACGTGAGGCTAAAGTAACTTCGTCATCTTCGTCATGAAAGATAAAATAACATCATCATCATCATAATCATCTTCAGCAAGAAGCTGAAGTGGCATCATCATCATCAACTTCAGCGAGAAGCTGAAGTGGCATCATCATCATCAACTTCAACAAGAAGTTGAAGTGGCATCATCATCATCCACTGCATCAACATGGATTAGTATAACACTAATACATCATTATCATCAATAACAACACAAGGCTGATACAGCATCAAAAACAACAATATCACAACACAAAGGCTGGAGCATCATCAACAACAACAACATCACAACACAAAGGCCGGAGCATCGTCAACATCAACACTAGGCTGAGAGTCTTCAACACGAGGTTGGCTTCACAAGATGAGGCTGGCTATACAATATCATCACCACGAAGCTGGCATCATGGCACGAGGCTGGCACACCATTACAACAGGAGGCTGGCACATCATCACAACAGGAGGCTGGCACATCATCACATCATGAGGCTGACATGTCATCAACATGAGGCTAGCATCACAACAATTAAGCTTTCATATCATCACAACACGAGGCTGGCATGTCATCAGCATGAGGCTGGCACATCATCACAGCAGGAGGCTGGCACACCATCACATAATGAGGCTGGCATGTCATCAACATGAGGCTAGCATCACAACAATTAAGCTGACACATCATCACAACACTTAAGCTGGCATCACAACACTAAGCTGGCACATCATCACAACAATTAAGCTGCCATCACAACACTAGGATGGCACATCATCACAACAATTAAGCTGACATTACATCATTTGGTGGTACTCTAACAGTCCCTAAGGAGCTACCCAGGAATCATAAGATTCCCTAGGATATAAAACCCTAATGGAGCTACCACGTGGTACTCTGACAGACCATCCTTATCAAACCTTCAGGATCTGCCCAAGAATCATAAGATTCCCTAGGATTATAAGAATCCTAACAGAGCTACCACTACTGATCAGGATACCATAGTATCATCAGAACTACTCCCCCTTTCGAGGGAAGTCCTTTCAAAATATACCAAGCTTATCTTGAAAGTTCTCAAACTTTACACGAGATAGAGGCTTGGTCAACACATCAACAACCTGTTCATCTGTGCTAACATATTGGAGTTTTATGGCTCCTCTCTGCAACATATCATGAATGAAGAGATGTCAGATATCTATGTGCTTCGACTCATCATGGAACACAAGGTTATCCATCATATTTATACAACTCTGGTTATCACATAGAATCACAGTGGCTTCCATCTCCAGATCAAATAGATCGATCAACAACATCGGAAGCCATATGGCTTCACAATTGGCGGAACATGCAACAATGTATTCCACTTCTGCAATGCTCAAAGCAATGCTGAATTCCTTCCTACTCTTCCATGAGATCATGGCTGACCTCAGACTGAAACAACATCCTGAAGTGCTCTTTTTATCAGAAGCACTTTGAGCTCAATCCGAATCAGTGTAACCATTCAGTTTGAAGTCACGATCTCTAGTATAATAGAGACCAAAATCCAACGTACCCTTAAGGTATCTCATCATATGTTTTAAAACAACAATGTGAACACGTCTTGGTTCTACTAGATACTGACTCAAGGAAAAACATATATCTAGCCTGGTATTCATTTGATACATCACTGAACCAATAATATGTCTATGCAGATTAACATCAACTAATTCTGATGAGGTATCTACCAAAAGCTTCAACTTCGTTTCCATGGGCGTGTACATGGATTTACATTTCAACATGTCAAACCTCTTCATTTTAACTGCATACTTCCCTTGGTTAAGAAAGATCTTCTCTATGCTCTGCAAACTTCAAGACTAAGAGATAATGCATTTAGGTCTTCCATCAAACTCTGTGGCGATATTCTTCTGCAATCTGTGATGAGATTTTCTTCATCTTTTCAAGAATACATCATCTACGTATTGTAGTAACATCACTGGCTCATCATTCATAACCTTGAGATAAAGGTTAGAATCAACTTTACTTATGGTAAAGCCCAAGCTCTTCAGGAAACTGTCAATTCTGCCATATAAAGCTCTAGGAGCTTGCTTCAACACGTACAAAGCTTCCTTCAACTAACAGACATGAGTCTTTCTATCTTCAATATTCAAATCAAATTTTCTCATTACATTGTACCAATCTGGTACACTTTGCTCAACTGCAACTCAATATGCACAATCATGTGTTAGCTCTATGTGCTTTCAACAAAGCACTATCTGCCTCACTGATTAAGAGTATGTCCTCTCCTGTTTCTACAACTGTTCCTTCTAGAACTGAGATTCTGCACCTTCACCTTCTCCAAAGCTGAGAATGGTTTCTCCATTCTCACTGTAACTACTGAAATCTGGGAGTAATTCCTCTACTCCATCATGGCAACAACTTCATCTGAAGCTGAGAGTGGCTCAATAATTGATACTGAAGATAACTCTTCTTCTTTCATGGAGGTAACACTATCTTTTATCATAGTCATGTTTCCATGACCCAACTAATGTACTGCACCAACTGCCACTCAATTTTAAGTATGTGGATTGCTCCCCCTACATCTCATACTATATATGAATCATGGTTGTTTTGGTTGTCTTCATAAATACTAGAACTATTTCTTCAATAAGTGTCTCGTCATCGTCTTCTCCCTTTTTGTTAGGAGAATCCACTGGACACACATCAAGGTTTGTACATCTGCAACATGCTTTATCTTGTATAGATCAATCTTGGAAGTCAATACTTACTTCTCTTCTAGTCTCACAGAAGAATCCACATCCTAGTCTTTCTGACTGGCTTCCTTCTTTGTTACTAAAACAAGGGAATCTTCCTAGGAGATTTTATATCTCCTAGAGGTTTCTGAAGCTACGATCTAGTCTTCTCATGGCATCTGTCTCCCAGTCCTAGGAGATGTTTCTTCATCTGATCCTTTCTGAGAACAGGCTTACTCTTGATTTCTTCTGAGTCTACAAGGACTTCATCATCTCTTACAGGGTATACTTGGTGTTGAATACCAAGTCTAAATATTGTTGTTGGGTATTTCTACCCTACGGACTAATAAGCTAGGGCTCTAAACTTATACGTAGAAAATGACCCTTAAGACTTAACTTTTGACCTTCTACCCGACTCTGAAACCCCTTTCCTCACAAGCATACAAGAGAAGAATAAACCAACCTTTTTCCGGAGGGCTAAAGTTGATCCTCCGTTGAGTTTCTTGTCCTTTTGCTGCTGCTGCTCCTTCCACAAAGCTTCCTGCAATCAAACAATACTATGCATGCATGCTACTGATCTATTCTAGGGTTAGAGATAAAAATATAAATCAAATATCATAGATGAGACTCATGTATGCGGGACGGGAAAAGTATATTTTTCATTAACTTCAATACAAATCAACTTACAATGATTTCTGAGGCCGGTCACCGTTCCACG
>JZKD02S1399293.1:144968-165615 GCA_000966675.3 Picea glauca
CCCGCGCCCAGTGAGAAGTTAGGGCGCGGGTTTCTTGTTTTGAGTGGTTTTTGAGGAGTTACTCAGCATGGCTTTGGCTAGGAAGAGGCATGAGTTGGCCTGATGCCAGGTAAACTTGTATGGTGCATTTTAGGGTTATAACAAATATGAAAGATAGAGTCATGTTTCAAACGCGATCTGCTTCTCGTTCTAATGTTCGGTCATCTTTGGAACCTTCTGCTCCTTTCAATCAATCTTCACATGAGATACTTTGAATCTCAAGAGATAGCTTCTTCTTGATCTTCTTTGGTACATCAGTGTATATGGTCATGTACATAGTCTGCTTGATATCTCATCTAATATGTTTCCTTCTTGCAACCTTCACTATAGCTTCCTCAGGGTTATCACCTGTGACCTAAAACAAGGTCAACAAAACACAAAGCAAGAGTAATACTCTTTTGATAATAGTAGATAAAACAATAACACAAATAATCATCACATTGGCTCCTTTAGAGCTATCACTTGTGACCTATCTGAAGCAAAGATCAAAAGTAATAAATACAAGATGAAATGAGGTCAACACTCTTATAGTGTTGTGATCAAACATTCCTTCATGGCAACCTAGAACTAACACAAGATGTTTCTCCTAGAATAGATGTTAGTTATACCAGGCAAATGATTACATTAAGCATTTATCTCAATATGATAACATGCTACCAAGTATAATACTTTTCAAGTATTGCTATCTCAACTATAATGTTTACTTATAAAGGGGTAGTCATCAACTTGTCAAGTGCAACTTTGAATCTTATCAACTTAATTAATCAAACCTGGAACCTGGAGCCTTGTCCTCAAGAATGAAGGTGCTATTCAAGATGACAAGTGATTTCTTCAACCTGTCTTCTGTACTAGGACAATATGCTATCTTGACAGAAGGTTGGGTTAGAGAATAAACTCCATGATCTCAACTTTAATCCATCTAATACCTTGACTTTAATTTTGACCAAAGGTTAGTATGATGGTCATAGCTTCAACATGAAATCTAGATCAAAATAATGTCATAACAAATAGATGCATATCAGAATAATCAAACCTGGGTTGCATTATTCCTCTGAATGTGTTGGATCTTGAGATCCTTCTGGATCTATGGAAATATATCCCTTCTCTTGCAAATACCCTTTAAAGCTTAACCATTTAAACATGTGTGAGTACATACCTCAGATAGCATTTGCAGGTAGTGGCACCATCTGGTAGCAGCGGTAATAATTTCCAACTTTTAAGAACTTCAAGGGTGACTGAAATTGGTACTATGACTGATACTTCAACTAATACTGCAACTGTAATTGATACTGCAACTAATTCTGAGCTTGCAACTGCAGCTACAACTTAGGGTTTTACGAGGAAACCCTAATTTTTCAAACTTCAAATTTTGAAATTCTGATCAAGGGGATAGATGCGCTGAGCTTAGGCGAGTAAGCTGGTGCAGTTAGATTTCTAAAAATCCAAATTTTACCCCCCTCAAACTTGACCAGTGGATTTCTGGACTGGTGCTTCTCGTACTTCTGGTTTTTTGGTATCGGTGAAAACTAGGGTTTCACTTTCCGAGAGATCTACCCACTGAAAAGGTGCACTGAAGGTGCCAAATAGTTCCTTGGGTTAGGGAACACTTTTCTAGATGGTTTTGAGGCTGAAAATATTCTTCAATAAAATCCCTAATTTTCGTGTACGACAACAATGACGTTTTTCTTCTTCTTGTGAAAGATGCTCTCTTTAGCTTAGCTCTTATACCATGTTAAGGTTCTAATCTATTATTAGGTTTCTTTTCAATTTACTAGATAACCATAGCATATATAGGATCACCGAGAAATACAAAATCACAAGAGACACATAATTTATCATGGGAAACCCTCATGGGGGAGAAAACCCTACAAAAACTTCCTTAATATAGATAACCAATACAATGCCAAGAGAATAAACCAAACAATACAGAAAGTCCTCTCCCAAGTATGCGCCTCTCTCTCTCTTCCTTCTTCTCCAACTATCGCTCCAAACTTGCGCTCTGATGAACAAGTGAGTGAGTGAACAAATGAGGTACTAGCCTCTCTTATTTATACAATCTGGCAGACGCTGAACTGGGGTGTCTTTTCACTTGCAGGGCCAACTTCTCATTCTAGGTGGTTATAACCACTTTAATATATTTTGGGTGGTTATAACCACTTTAATATATTCTAGGGATGACTTTTCATTTATCCCATTACAATTAGGGTTTGACCAATCCACAAAAGGGGATTTGGTCATTTACAATACCTGACATGATTAATCCACAAAAGGGGATTGATCTAATAAATAATACCTCAATAATAATTAGAATACTCTTTGCAGTTACAATATTTCAACAATACATACGATCACCTTACCCATTTAGGCCCCAAACTTGCGGAAGCTATGAGGCTATTATCTCTACCGCTCGCCGTGCTGACAAATCCTTTTCCACATAACCATCACATGGCCTCGAGCTACTCAAATGCCGAAAATGTGGCTGGTGGGAATCAAAACCCGTCGTTGCAAGACGCCGACTGTTTGTGTATCAATATGGTCGATGCAAAAGTTAATGTAGCCACTTGATCTCGAGATTATAGCTCTTCATAAGCTATTCTTCGTCTAGAATCTCCTCCTCCTCCTCCTGAGATGAATTTCCATATTGAAAATCTAGAGCCACCGCCTCGTATTCCAAAAGGAGTACTCAAGCGCTCTACCCACAATCCAAATGCTAGAGCCGCCCATAATTACTCTATTTTTGAGGACCTGGGTCAAACCCCTTGTGCGATGTCGGCTTTGGAGGTACTCCAGACATGTCCTTCAGAGAGGAATTTCTTAGTATCTGCATTAGGAGCTCTAGAACCCAGTGGATCAAAAGTTATCAAGTTTGACATCATAGATGTGAAGCCTCGCTTGCCTTATGTGGAATTTCAAATCCACGTGGAGTACTCAAAGTATACCATCAAACGTGCGTTTGTTGATGAAGGCACTGCTACATGTGTGATGTACCTGATCTGTTGGAAAGCTCTCGGTTCTCTGACTCTTTCTAAGTCATCGAACATGTTGATTGCTTTTGACAGTCAATCCTTCCACCCTCACGGTATTCTTCCTGCCTTTCCGGTCCAGTTCGGTGGGAAGACGGTAGAGGTGGAGGCTGAGGTAGTTGATGTGCCTCTTGATTATAACTTGTTACCTTGGGACGATATGCATCACCACTCTTATTTTATCCCAGAGCTTGAAAGAATCGAACAAGATGATTTTCGATCTACTTTGAGTGAGATAGTCGGTCACGTCGTAGTTCCACTTGATACGCACAACATTTATGACGAATAAAATATGGCGAGTATTTCTACTACCATCACGATCGATATCTCTAGTACTCCTCGCAAGATTGAGAATGTGCATATCGGTGTGGATTGTTCGCCAGAAGAAATCCTGATCTACACCGAACTCTTCAAAGAATTCCGAGATGTATTTGGTTGGTCGTATGAAGAGAGGCCATGAATCGACCCTCGTATTGTCAAGCATGAGATTAGAACTTATGAGGATGCTAAAACTGTTTGACAACGTCTTAGAGTTGTCAATCTTCGAAAGGCCCCTGCTATTAAGGTAGAGGTGGAGAAGCTACTTAATGCTCACTTCATCTACCTGGTTCCCTTGAATGAATGGGTATCCAATCATGTTCCTGTGAATAAGAAGCAAGGAACTATCCGTGTATGTATTGAATTTCGTGACTTGAACAAGGCATGTCCTAAAGACAACTTCACGACACCTTTCATCAATCAGATTCTCGACAAGTGTGCGAGAAGAAAAGTATTTTCTTTTATGGACGGATTTTCAGGGTATAACCAAATTCAAATTAAACCTGAGGACCAACATAAGACGACATTTATTTGTCCTTGGGGTACTTTCGCATAGCAGAAAATGCCTTTTGGCCTTAAAAACGCCGGAGAAACCTTTCAAAGCGCCATGACCTTCGCCTTTCACGATCTTAATCATATAGTCGAAGCTTACCTTGATGATCTTGTTGCTCACTCTCGTAATAGAGTGGATCACTCTATGCACCTTCAACTTTTTTTTGAAAGAAGTTGTTACTATAGAATCTGGTTGAACCCTCACAAGTGCATCTTTTGCATTAGGTCTGGTTGTCTTTTGGGATTTCTAGTTTCTGAAATCGGGATCATGGTATATCTATTAAAGGTTAAGGCAATACTTAGATTGCTTCCCCCACACACTATTATAAAACTTCAAGGTTTACAGAGGAAAGATAACTTTCTACATCGGTTTATAGTAAATTATGCCAAAATCACTAAGGGTTTCATGCATCTTTTGAAGAAGGACACCCCTTTTATCTGGGATGAGTGAGCCCATGAGTCCTTCGATGCTTTGAAAAAATCCTTGGTATCGATTCCTCTGTTGAAGTCTCCTAACTACAGTAGGGACTACTTAATTTATATCGACGTGTCTAAGGAGATGATTGGTATGGTTTTGGTTCAAGAGGATGATGAGCTCTGCGAGCACATCATCTACTATATTAGTCGAAACTTAGTTGGTCCTGAACTTAATTATTCTCACGTTGAAAAGCTAGCTTTGGTTGTTGTTCACACAACCCAATATTTGCGTCATGATATATTACTTTGCAAGACTATCATGGTTTTCGATGTCAATCCATTTCAATACGTCCTCACCAGACGTATCATAGGGGGAAAATATAATAAATGGATTGTCATTTTACAAGAGTTTGATCTCGATTTTTCTTCTGCGAAATCCAAGAAATCACTGGTCTTCACAAAGTTAATTTCTGATTTTCCACGATTAGATGAGGATGTTATCAATGTCGATTTGTTTGTGGATGAACACATTTTTCTTGTCTCATCGTCTGACCCCTGGTATGGAGACATTGTTCTCTATCTTCAAACTTTGAAGTTCCCTCAGCATCTCTCACATGATGCCCGACGGCGTGTAAGGTACCAAGCTAAGAATTATACTATCATTGGTGACACTTTGTATTGTCGAGGAATAAACTATATATTGCATCGTTATTTAACTCATGGAGAAACCGAGTCAGTCCTGAATGATTGCCACAGTGGGGCTTGTGGTAGTCACCTATCCGGGCTTGCGAAGTAGAAGTAGAAGTTGTATTGAAGGAGAAACCAAAAGCATAAAGTACATGTCCATGAGAAGAAGAAGAATAAGTAGAATCAATATTGATGTTGTGCTTCTTCATCGTTTCTTCTAAAGCTGCCATATTCTTGAAACATTTGGACTCATCATGACCATGTTTATCACAAAAGTTGCAATGTCTGTCAGTCTTCTTATTTTTATATTTTTCTCCTTTGTCACCATTAGGAGATGAAGTTGTCTGAGCGGGTTTGGGACCCTTATGTTGTTGTTGTAGCGAGAATGTTGCTTTTTGGGATTCTTGGGTTTCTCTTTCTGTTGGGAAACTAAGGCTTTGTTGAAGGTACCTGCAATGCTGATCACTCCAAGTTGTACAAGCTTATCTTTCTCTCTAATCAAAGTAGCACAAAATGACTCAAGAGTGGGTTTTTGATAATCTTTCCCTAGAGCCTCTCTCATGGCATAAAAGGTAGATACAAACACATAATATGCACTACCTAGCTTAGAAAGAATAAGATATATGCAATGCTCTTCCTCCATTTTTATCTCACATTCTTCACATAAAATTCTGAGTGTTTTAAACTTAGATAGATAGTCTCCAAGGCAAGAAAATTCACTTGGATTTAAGGTCAGTACTTGATTTTCTAACTATCGTGCTCAAATAATATTGAGTTTACCAAACACAGATTCAATCTTTTCCCAAGCTTCCTCGAGGTCAACAATTTCTTTAAGGTGGAGCCTTAAATCATGAGAGATGGACATTCTGATTAGTCCATGCACTTTGTCACTCCTATTAGCCCATTTGAGTTTCTTATCATGATTAATGGGTGTTTTTTCCTTTCCCAAGGTAATCCGGTACAAGATTTTACTTCTTAATAAATATTCCATATGATATTTCCATTGGAAGTAGTTGGTGATAGTAAGCAAAAGATTACTGGAAGAATCCATATTAAATATGTAGATAATATGGATTTAAAAACTGAAACTGATGTTCCATATGGAAATATCTCGAAAAGTTAGGCAGTTTTAAAAAAAACAACACTGAAAACGGACTTCGTATGTGAGGGTTATGCCCTTTAAAAAAAATGCATAAATGGTAACCAAAGGACCACGTGGTTGTGTAAGTTGCTTTATTAAGTGACCCACTTTTATAAAGAGACGTGGGGATCACTTTTGCAATGAAGTTACTTCATGCAAAATAAATAACTCTAAAATAAAATATTAAAACTACTTATAGTGATTCACTTTTATACTTGAAGTGAAATACATTTTACAATTTTAGCATGAACTTTTTCAAAAAAAAGTAACAAAAGAGAGACTTGAACTCAATACTTCTTACTTAATAAGGAAACTTTTAACCAAATGGTCTAGCAAAACATATTGTATTGTTTCGCAAGAGGATTGGGGGTGTTGTTGTTGTTGTTGTGGAAGACGTCCTTGGAGAGCGTGCTAAAAAAAAAACTATTTTCACACAAGAAAAAAATTTCGCTTCTTGATGACAACAAGGTTTAGATCCCGATTAGCTTATCCGAAAGATGCACCTTTTCCTATATGTTTTTGATTTGATGAGATCGCACAGGGCGCGGGACAAAGATAATATGCATATCTAAAAGAGTAGCAACTCTGAAACAAATAACATAAAACCAAAATAATAATCTGCAAAAATTTTTAAAAAATGCGTATTCAAGATTTATACCTCCGGATCTGACTGAAATAGTTGTATCTTGTGAAAATGGAAACCTTTTCGAGTGAAACGAAAAGTGTTACTAACTGAAATGAGTGCTCAAGACGCAATGAAACAATCATCACAGCCCATAAATGTACAAAAATGATATAAAATAGAGATGAAGAAACTCGGCTTCACGATCTCGATCTACAACATGAGCGAGTCTTCAAGCAGGCTGTGATACCATGTTCGACAACACATGTTTTCCAATAGAGGAAGGACACCTTCAGTAACCACTCACACAACTAGATCAAAGATCAACACACTGATGTTTTGACGTGGTAAAACCCCTACGGGGAAACATCCACGGCTCTAGCCAACACGACCACTTGGAGCAGTTTATTAATGCAAAAGAAAAAGATTACAAATAGATTTTACAAGAGAGTTTCTCACAATCAATCATCGACAAATGACCCTCCACGCTATTTAAATAGAGATCATGGACCAATCGAGTGTTAAGCCACGAATCAATGATCGTTAAGATCGAGGAGAGTATTTGTTAGAGTTTAATCTATTATTAGGTTTCTTTTCAATTTACTAGATAACCATAACATAGATAGGATCACTGAGAGAAACACAATCACAAGAGACACATCATTTATCCTGGGAAACCCTCATGGGGGAGAAAACCTAGCAAAAAATTCCTTAATATAGATAGCCAATAAAATGCGAAGAGAATAAACCAAACAATACAGAAAGTCATCTCCCAAGTAATGTGCCTCTCTCTCTTCCTTCTTCTCCAACTGCAGCTCCAAACTTGCGCTCTGGATGATCAAGTGAGTGAGTGAACGAATGAGGCGTTGGCCTCCTTTATTTATACAATCTGGCAGGTGCTGAAACAAAGTGTCTTTTCACTAGCAGGGCCGACTTCTCTTTCTGGGTGGTTAGAACCACTTTAATTTATTCTGGGGGCCGACTTCTCATTTTTCATATTACAATTAGGGTTTGACCAATCCGCAAAAGGGGATTTGGTCATTTACAATGCCTGGCATGATCAATTCGCAAAAGGGGATTGATCTAATGAATAATACATCAATAACAAATAGAATACTCTTTGCAGTTACAATATTTCAACACTCCCCCTTAACAAGAAGGGTATTCTACAATAGCATCAGGTGAGAGAGAGGGCAACATCATCATCAACATATTGGAACACTTACTAGCGTATCTATAAATCATCAAAAGTTTTTCTCATCATCAATAGCAACAAAAACACAACACAAAGGCTAGAGAATCATCAACATCAGCACTAGGCTGAGAGTCTTCAGCACGAGGCTGAGAGTCTTTATCATGAGGCTGGCATCACAGCATGAAGCTGGCTATATAATATCATCAACACAAGGTTGACATCACAGTACAAGACTGGAAACACATCATCATCAGAACGAAGTTGGCATCACAACACGAGGCTGGAAACACATCATCGTCAACACAAAGCTGGAATCACAACATGAGGTTGGAAACACATCATCATCAACATGAAGCTGACATCACAACACACGGATGAAAACACATCATCACATCACGAGGCTGGAAACACATCATCACGACACGAGACTAGAAATACATCATCACAACACGAGGCTGAAAACACATCATCACAACACGAAGATGACACATCATCATCATGGGGCTGACATCACAACACTACTCCCCTTTTCGAGGGAGGTCCTTACGGACTACACCAAGCTTATATCGAAAGTTCTCAAACTTTACATGAGATAGAGGCTTGGTCAACACATCAACAACCTGTTCATCCGTGCTAACATACTGGAGCTTTATGGATCCTCTCTACACCATATCACGGATGTAATGATATCAAATCTCTATGTGTTTTGACTTGTCATGGAACACATGTTTCTTTTTCATCTTTATGTAGCTCTGGTTATCACATAGGATCAGGGTTGCTTCCATCTCTAGATTGAATAGACCTGTCAACAACTTCCGAAGCCATATCGCTTCACAACTTGCAAACCATGCAACAATGTATTCTTCTTCTGCCGTGTTGAGAGTAATGCTTGATTGCTTCCTACTCTGCCATGAGATCATGGCTGACCCCAGATTAAAACAACATCCTTAAGTTCTCTTCTCGTCAGAGACACTTCTAGCCCAATCTAAATCAATATAACCACTCAGTCTGAAGTCATGGTCTCCATCATAACTGAGACAACAATCTAATGTACCCTTAAGGTATCTCATCACATGTTTTTCATCAACCAGGTGAACATGTCTAGGCTCTACTAGAAACCGACTGAAGGTGTTCACAACAAAACATATATCTGGTCTGGTGTTCGTCAGATACATCATGATCCAATGATCTGTCTGTACATCGTAGCATCAATCAATTCTGACGAAGTATCAACCAGGAGATTCAACTTTGTTTACATGGGTGTATTCATGGAATTGCACTCCAACATATCAAATCTCTTCAGAATTTCAACTACATACTTCCCTTGGTTAAGTAAGATCCTCTCTGGGCTCTTCTAGACCTCAAGACCTAAGAAATAATGCATTAGGCCAAGGTCTTTCATCTCAAATTCTATAGCGAGCTTCTTCTTACATTCAGTGATGAGATTTTCTTCTCCAGTTAAGAATAAGTCATCCACATACAACAATAATATAACATGCTCATCATTCATAACCTTGAAGTAAAGGTTAAAATCTACTTTACTCTTGGTAAATCCCAAGATCATAAAAAAATTGTAAATCCTTCCATACCAAGCTCTAGGAGCTTGCTTCAACCCGTACATAGCCTTCTTCAACTTTCACACATGAGTCTTCCTGTATTCAACTTCAAATCCTTGAGGTTGTTCTATATACACTTCTTCTTCAATGACACCATTCAAGAAGGTTGTTTTCACGTCCATTTGGTGTAACTTCCACTTCATCTTAGCTGCAAGGGCTATGATGGTTCTAATTGAAGTGTATCTGGCTACATGAGCAAATGTCTCTTCATAGTCAATGTCTTCCTTTTGAAAAAATCCACGAGCAACAAACCTTGCTTTATATTTCTCAATACTTCCATCAACAACCTGTTTTATTTTGAAAATCCATTTGGAAGATACCACATCCTTTCTCTTCGGTCTGAGAACTATTTCCCATACATCATTCTTTATGATGGATTGGTATTCTTCTGTCATGGCATCTGCTCATTCTTTCTTCTGAATGAATTCTTCAAAGCAGGTAGGCTCCTTCTCTAAGAGATCACACATCAAGGCCATATAACTGGAGAATGGCTTAGGCTTCTTCACTTGTCTCATGGTTCCTTCGGGGACACCATACTTCTCTCCATCTTGAATAAGTTCCCTTGCCCAGGCTGTATTTCTCTTGTGGGATATCATCATCTGGGGAGGTTCTTAAGATTCTACTATGTCATGATCTTCTAGAATCTCCTCATCAGAGGAAGCTATGACTTCCCTCATTGGTTCTGCAACTCTGGGAGCTACAGGTTCCTCTTCATATACTTCTTCAAGCTGGCATCTTCTTGATTTCTTTAGTGCTGCATATTCATCAAATGTTACATCCCTGCTGATCTCAATATGATGGTAACCTGGTATATAGAAAGTAAACCAAGGTTTTATGAGAATAGTCATCAATAAAAGATACATAGTATACATACCCACTGATGGAGGACGATGGCATTGGGCCACACACATCTGAGTGAATGAGTTCTAGGACTACTTTTTCTTTACTGTATCTCTTTGAAAAAAGGGTTCTTGATGTTCTTCCCTTGTGCACATCCATTACACACACCTTCATGGTCAACCTTGAGTTCTGGTAGACCTGTGATTGCCTTGCTTACATAAGGTAATTCCTTGTAGTTGTTGTGGACTAATCTTATATGCTAAAGTTCACATGGATTCTCAATGGAGTGGTCATGGCTACTTCTGAGTGACCCTTTAGCTTATGCAAGCCACCTTCTTCTTTTCCAATAACAATTGTTTCTTCCATGGTTTTTCCTTTGGCCCACATAAGATCTTCTCCATCTATAAAGGAAACTCTAAAGCCTTTATTTTCTAAAGCTGAGATGGCGAGTAATTTTTTTTTCAAACCTAGTACATAGAGTACATCCTTCATCTTCATTGGGGTCCCTGAATTAAGCTTGTAATTTGATTCTGCTACTCCCTTGATAGGGTATTGATAATCATCTCCATGTCTAACTTTCTGAGAAAACTTATTTTCTGAGAGGCAAGATAGAATGTCTCTTTGACCTGTCATGTGCTTGGAAGCACCACTATCAATGAGCCAAGTGTCCTCACCAGGTGATATTGATCCTGAGAGGGAATAGATTAAGATATAGTCTTCAATTCGTTCTTTTATCATCTTTGTGGGTGGCTCTTCATGGTACCTCTTGTTTTTTCTTCTTGTCTAATGTTTCTCAATATGTCACATCTTGTCACAATCGTAACTTGGTTGAGATTCTTTATGTATGGATTTGTTTTGGGGGTGAGACTCCTTATGAGTTTCTTTCTGGAAGTAAGACTTCTTTATTCCTCCTTTAGTGTGAGTAGCTAGGGCTTGATATTCATCTCTTGATAGCAAAGCTTCTTGGTTATCTACTCTTGATTCTTCTTGAATGCATTCTTCCCAAAGACTGTCAAATTGTAGTTTCTCCTTTCTGGCACAAATAGTTTGGATGAATGCATCCCAAGGTTTTGTGAGACCATTAAGGGTCGTCATTATGAGTTCATCTTCGTCTATAGTATCTCCAATTTCTTTTAGTTGTTCTATGAATTGTGATATTCTGGAGAAATATTCCTGGATCGTTTCTCCTTTTTGCATCCTTGTATCCTTGAGTTGAGTTCTTAGATTCATCTTCCGATTTTTGTTATTTCCTTCATATAATCTAGTTAGGGCATCAAACATTTCTTTTGGATTCTTCTTTGAAGACACTTGAGGAATCAAGTGGTCTTTGATAGAAACCCCAATGATTCTTTTGGCCCTAATTGTGTCCTTTTGGTGTTTTACTTTATCTGCAGCATCGACGGGTTCTCGTACATCTTCTTTAATGAATCTTGCTAGGTCATTCTCTTCAAGAATGAGTCCAATCATATACTTCTAGGCACGGAAGTTTTCCACATCTTCTAGCTTGTCAACAAGCTTAGTGCTTGCAAACATCTTTTACCTGGAGCTGAGAAAATGACCAAAAAATGAAAATGCTCAGAATTGATTTTTGAACTTACCAGGAGGTGCGCTTGGTTGAGGAAAGTAGCCTGGTGTGGTTAGATTTCAGAAAATCAAACTTTTCCCCCTTCAAACTTGACCAACGGATTTATGGATTGGTGTTTCTGGTTTTCTGGTACTTTTGGTTTTTTAGTACTTCTAGTACTGGTGAAAACTAGGGTTTCACTTTATGGGAGATCTAACCACTGAAAAGGTGTGCTGAAGGTGCCAAAGCGTTCCTTGAGGTAGGGCACACCTTTCTATATGGCTCTTGGGATGAAATCCCTCTTCAATGAAAAACCCTAATTTTCATGTACGACAACAATGACGTTTTTCTTCTTCTTGTGAAAGATGCTCTCTTCAGCTTAGCTCTAAAATCATGTTAGACTTTAAGCTATTATTATGTTTCTTTTTAATTTACTAGATAACCATAACATAGATAGGATCACTGAGAGAAACATAATTACAAGAGACACATCATTTATCTTGGGAAACCCTCATGGGGGAGAAAACCCAACAAAAACTTCCCTAATATAGATAGTCAATACAATGCCAGGAGAATAAACCAAACAATACAGAAAGTCCTCTCCCAAGTAATGCGCCTCTCTCTCTTCCTTCTTCTCCAACTGCAGATCCAAACTTGTGCTCTGGATGATCAAGTGGGTGAGTGAACAAATGAGGCACCGACCTCCTTTATTTATACAATTTGGCAGGTGTTGAAACTAAGTGTCTTTTCATTGGCAGGGCTGAATTCTCTTTCTGGGTGGTTAGAACCACTTTAATTTATTCTAGGGGTCGAATTCTCATTTTGCATATTACAATTAGGGTTTGACCAATCCACAAAAGGGGATTTGGTCATTTACAATGCCCGACATGATCAATCTACAAAAGGGGATTGATCTAATGAATAATACATCAATAATAAATATAATACTCTTTGTAGTTACAATATTTCAACATTATGAACTGTCGGGTCACTCTATGTCGGGAACATATCGTGACCGTCAGATTTCTTAACTACAAATGCATACTAATGCATACTAAAGAAACACACTAAGAAACACACTTTTACCTAATGACACATTATACCAAGTAGATATTAACTAACTCCTAAGTATCTAAATATCCTAACAAAGGCTACAACCCCCTTTCCTTAACTTTAGGGTTTCTTGTACTTTCTTGTTACAACCACTTTACCCTTTAATTAATGACTTGTAATTGTTTATAGGCTTCTTAACCAATATTTGGGGCTTCCAACTTCAATATGGCATAACTCCTCAACCGCGAGGAACCACGTGATGTACCACCTACTATTGGAAATAACACGACAACGAATATCCATGTATTAGTGTGTTACCTACATTTACATTGTCCTTCATGTCCTTATTCATCAAACAACTTCGGACTTCATGACCACACCTTTGGGGCTTCTCAATCATTTAACCACTTATCCATCTTTCCAAGGATTCTTATAGGGTTGACTAGGGTTGACATCAATGCTTCTAGAGTTCATATAGAGTTGACATCAATGACAACTAACTTTCCAACATGACATTAAAGCTTTCATTGCAATACCGACGCCAACATATGTTGTAAGAGCGATGAAGGTGCCCCAATCAACTCATCTCAAATCCATCACGTTGTTGTCGCTAATATGTCGGATGATCGATGCATTTCTTATCCGGATGTGCACAAGGGAAGAACATCAAGAACCCTTTTTTCAAAGAGATACAGTAAAGAAAAAGTAGTCCTAGAACTCATTCACTCAGATGTGTGTGGCCCAATGCCCACACCTCACTCTCAATTCCACATACCCAATCATGCATAGCAAGTAGAAAGACAAGAATTAAAGGTAAATGAAAGAAAGAAGGTACATGCATACAAAACATATAAGGTCCACGCAAAACTAGAAAAACAAAAAATAGTACAGTCAATAATTTATATTAATAAAATTTGCATGATGATATGCATAATATGAATAAATTATTTGGTACTTACAATTCAAACTTTTAATATCAAGTAGCCACCTTGGTAAAGTTTGTGTTGC
Source organism: Picea glauca (assembly GCA_000966675.3). NCBI lineage: Eukaryota > Viridiplantae > Streptophyta > Pinopsida > Pinales > Pinaceae > Picea > Picea glauca. The sequence continues at coordinate 159,044 of JZKD02S1399293.1, forward strand.
TCATGTTTTTCTAGTTTTGTCTTGGTTGCTTTTGATGTGTCTAGTACATATAATTTGAAATATGTTATAACATACTTGAAAATTTTTGTAGGCTCCTAGACAAGTAAAAAACAACCAAGGAAAGACTAAAAAAAATGAAGGTTCTTTGTCATCATCATCGTGTTCTATATTTTGCTTTAAATTTTTCATCCTTTCTTTGCCCTCCTCTGTAAGTGGCTTAGACCCAAACCATGTAGTTAGAAAAATGGGAGAATTAGTACTAGACAATGAATTGTACCTTGTCGGAAATGCGTTGAAGATCATGGAGGTGACCGCCCTTCAGACCTGCATTTCTCAAAGACAATAATAGTTTAAATGACTGGATAACAATTAAACATCTATGAGCTTGCATTTGACAAAGAGAATTAAACGTTATATGACCGAATAATAATTAAACATGTATGATTCTATAGAAATACTAAAGGGGAATACCTCATGAATGAGCTCCTCATGGTTTCGAGAATAATTTTTTATCTACTAAACAAGACCAACCATGTAAAGGTGGAAGCTCGTTTGGCCCCTCCCCCCCACATCACTCTCAATTCCCCACACCTAATCATGCATAACAAGAAGCAAAAAAATAATTAAAGGTAAATGAGATAAAGAAGGTACATGCATACAAAACATATAAGATCCAAGCACAACAAGCAAAACAAAAAATTGTATAGTCAATAATTTATATTAATAAAATTTGTCCTGAAAATATGTACAATCACTTCTTTTTTTGTTTCTTCTTTTTGATATAACTCACGAGTGTATCATCTTTACGTTCATATCGATCCTAGCCTTCAACTATTGGGTACTGTTATGCTGCTAGAAGGTGATGGGTCATATCAAACATTATACTACTTATAGTAGCAGGACGTTAGGGATACTTTTAAGAATGAAAATTTATATTAAAATGTAGAAACCCGGGCTAATCTTACTAGTCCTTAATATGAGAAATGTGAAATGTTTGGTGATACTTTTGAAAAAATATTCAAATTTCGAAGGATTTTATATAGTTTCTATAAAATTTTGGCGATTTTTAATGTAAAATAATTTTATTCTATGGAATTTAGGTGAACTGTTTTTAGATAAAATGGAAATTGACGAATCTTTTTTGCGGAAAAACCATGAAAAATTAGCCCAGTTGCGAAATTTATCCCTTAAAATCATCTATGTAGGATGTGGACGTTGAAGCACTACAGGGGCATCCCTAGAATTAAAAAAATATTTAAAAGGACATGGTTAGTTATTATTCATAGCAGTGTTTCATTAATACAATTATCATTACTATGTTTTTTACCTTGAGGAGTAGTGGACACCATTAGTTGGATTTTCATCGGTTCCTCTCCTCTCCAAGCACCCTCATCTATATTCTTTTCCATTGAAAAAAAAATTATAAGTACACCATCCGAGGGAAATATTTGTAATCGACATATTATACATTTTATTTTAAATACACACATACTATTGTAGGGGCTAGTCAACTAGACCTGACAGTCGACTTACAATCTATCGGTCGTCCGACGTAGTTAGAAGTAGAAGTTGGTCGGGGTCTCTGTTAACCGATCGACCAAGGTAGTTAAGTAGTTACAACATCCTAATAGAGGAATAAATAGATAAGCACATTGTTGAGGAAACGATATGAAATGATCTTACTCAAGTATTTTCATATCTTACTTGGCTAAAGCAAGATATACAGGAACATCACCCTATGTTTATAGCCATCAAAATTTGTATCCTAATTCAAAATTATTGATTACAAGTGCTTAGGCTGGTTTTTTTATAAATGAAATCTTGTTGAAAAATTCATTATTTATGTAATTTTTTGCATATAATAGATGCTGAAATTAATATAGAGATAGAAGTAAAGACAACAAGTCAATAATCAAAACAGATGAGACATAAAGCAATCGTTTATTTCATTCCAAGTCATCAAAAAAATCGTTCTCTTTACAAAATTCCCTGAGGAAGTTTTGGACCAAAGTCAAACTTAGATGTCCCTGATGAATCATACAAAAGGACTTCTGACAGAAAGTAAAAAAAATGAACTTTAAAAGCTGGATCAAATTGCCACAAATTGCTGCCCACTCGACTCTGGACAATAGCCTTTATCAGTCATGAAATTTAATTCACAAATAGACAAGTCTACACAGACTATCAAAGATAGATCAACACCTCTGAAAAATAAGTGTCTGAATGATGTAATTCATCCCTGAATCTTGTTATCTACAATAAGACCCTTCTATCATAAAAGAGAATTAGGCTTCTAATGAATTAAAGAATGAATGAAAACTGAATTATCTCAACAAAACTCAAAAAACAAACCTTAGTATGCTTCTGCTTCTATTCTCTTATTGTTCCTCCTTTTCCTTTTGCCTTTAAGAAATTTAGAATTAGTCGAAGTAGTTGAACTACTTCTATAGTTAAAACTAAAACTCAACCAACTTTTTAGTTAAGGGGGAAAGTTAATAAAATCATAATAAGGGTTTTTAATAAATAATAACTAGTAGGTGGAACCCCTTGTGACTCCCTTTAGTTATTTAACAATCATAACAAAACTAGTTAATCAAACAAAACATCCCTCCTTGTGACTCTCATCATCACTTTCATATTTTGACAATTTATATCAATGATAATTGAAATTATTTCCAAAAATATATTACCATATATTCAAAAACTAATGTGCTGTCCAAATTTCAGAAGTCAATTGTTCTCGACAATCAATAAATAAAAACACTTAAAATCCATATTTGTCACTCTGGGAGGCAATCTTTCCCTTGTTTCTATTGTCACCCTTTGATCTTTCTGAATTTGCCTTAGGCCATGTGGAGCTTTTAGGCCTAATCTCACTAATCACATGAGAGCAATCATCTCTCAAATGCATGTGGGAGGACACGGATTTGGTAGAGTCATTTGAGGGTGAGGAAGGGGCAACAACGACTTTTCCTTTGTCAGGGGCATGGTGGGCCTCGGTCTTTAACCTTTTTCTTGCATGGGAAGACTGTACTAGTGAGTGGACATGGGTAGCTTGGGAAATTTGATTAACAAGTGGAGGAACAAGTAGAGATAAGTTAGGCCAGCCACGATGTTGGGAGACTGTTGGGTGGACAATCTCTTGCCATCCGTCATTTTCAGGGACTTCAGGTTGCAGTGAGACATGCAGAGGCATTGAGATACCAGGGACCTATGGGGCTTGGAAGGGAGGTCTTTCAAGCCTAGGTTGGACCACTCCTTTCCCAATCTAGTTAAAAAATCCATCTTGAAATAGCTGGCCTAACTTTTGTGAGTATGCATCAAAGTGTATAGAGAACCTTGGCCTTCTAGGGCCCCTGTTCCAATTTCGTCTTCCTCGGTTACCCCGACCATGGCTACCTATGCTGAAAAATCTCATTCCTGTATGCATTATTGATTAACAAATAGTTTCTTCAACAACCATACATGACAACTCTTTTAAATATGAAATAAAATTTGGCTCAATAACATATCAGACTCATGCAATCCAATCCATACAAATCGTTTAATAGTTGTCAATGAGAAGGGGGTGAACAAGGGTTCTGGGATATGCGAGGGGTTGTATTAAGAGAAAAATGTTTAAAATGAGGGGGAAAAGATCATGATTATTGTTCATAACATCAAACAATCAACTGTGTCGTAAATCAAAAGAATATATCACTGTAATTCATCCATGTGATCCTTTAACTGTCATAATACATAATTTATCTTAACTACAATTAAATTTTAGGAACAGGGAGTGGATAGTGAATATGGAAAGGCGAGGGGATTGTAATGTGCGAAAAGTGAAATAATGGTAGGGAAAAGAACGAATATTGTTCGTAAAATTAATTAAGTAATTCACAAAACAATTATGTATTCAATGCGAACGATCCAATACCAATTAAACAATTATTGTGTGTTAAAACTTGTTTACTGTACCACATCCAATTTCTTTAAAAGTTTTCAATTAATACAGTGTATAATCATACTCAGAATCATCATGCCTTTCACCCATCTTGTTAAAATAATTTTGTCTCTTTTCATTGCCTTCCCTTTTATATTTAAAACAAAATTCCAAGGAACACACAGTCATATTGCTTCAACTATGTTCAACATATAAAAATATCAACCACTGCCCATAATTCGTAAATATCCAAATCAAATATAGACACAGGTCTTTCCTGAGTTGATCAGACTCTTTTAAAACATGCCCGATTCCATTCCTTTGACAATATTAATAATTAAATTTGCAATGAAACCATACTACAAAACCCCATGCTTCATATCTGATGGTGCAATAAAAGAAAACGATGCACGATGTCTCCATAACTATACACAGTAAACATCGAAGTCTCGGTCATCAATTTTCCAATTTGTAATGATCCTGATAGGGACAAATTAAACACACAACAACCACCAACTTCAATTGATACCACACTGTAGGAAGACATAGACCAACACATAACGAAAAGAGGCATCATTGTGACTGTACATTACCATTTACTCCCAATCAACCAATTCAATCAAACAAACAAGTTAGGTTATCGATTTAAATGTCACAACAAAAGGAGGCAGTGACTGTATACCAACTCTCATTTACAAATTACAACTTTCCAACAACCTGATCAAATAAAGACGAGACAAATATCAAATCTACAATCAAAACCACTTAACCAATTTATGACAGTCAACAAGATACCCGACAAGAGTGCAACTGGTTAGGGTTATCCAAATCAGGCTGTAACCATGAACACAAGAAATAATCAAGGCTTCGCTCGGTCACCAAAACACAGAGAGACTAGAGGTCGACCATATCAACAGTAGGTGGGAATCTCCGAAACAAGCACAGTGGAACCACAAGATTTTATAACTCTTAGCCTATAAAACAGTGTGACAATTCAACACCAGGTAGGGTGGCAATGATGCAGAGGAGCAGAGATTTCTCACTAGATAGTAACCAATACCAAGAACATGCAGAGGCATAACCCTCATTCTTTTCCCAATAGTTGAACCAATTTATAAAAATGCCAATGGAAATGCAGACCCCAAGTATCATAAACATACTTCTTGGCATAATGACCCCACATAACCAACTATGTTGATGCCAATACCACAAAATAAGCCCATGACCAGGTGAAAAACCCACGAACATGGCTCTGGAGGATACACAGTGACCAAAACAAGTTTGAAACATACACGACAACGCCATAACAACCGAAAACAATAGGGTATGGTTAACATTAATTGTGTGGAGGAGGCCAGCAAGGATAAACAGAGTGAAACCCTCCAACAAAATACCCATAACTACTTAAAACATCAGTGAGCCATCACAGTTTCCACCACACAGAACCGCCATCAAATTCACAACTTCAACCATCAATTTTTTCATTTGAAAACGAATAACCACACAATCATTCCAGAGAAAACACCCACGCATTTACACAGTTTCCAATCTCAATAAACCACAAAACAACACATTACCGAGCCAACGTTCATTTCATGCACAACAAATTCATGGATGGGTGAAAATAACCATACCTGTAACCAATGTCTTTAAAAATGGCGAGTTGGTCGAGCAGTTCCTTCCACGCTTGAATATCAGAGCTTAACCACAACAAAACCAAATGAATAATAACCATGCTAGGTTGATGACCCAGTGGGAGAAGTATAGAGTGACGTGCATTTACTGTACGTCCCTTCCATCCTCCACTCCATTTAATTTCGTAGTACATGACAACCAACCAAAACAATACCATTAATCCCATGCCATACATCGAAACTTGCACATATCGCTTGCCAATTGTGCCACCCCAATCCATATTAACCATTACCAAAACCATACTATAACATATATCAAATGTGCCAATATAACTCAAATATAATTCGTATAGCCATTAGCATTGCTAGTTAGGACTAACACTAATTCCTTTTTATTTCATTTGCACATAGTATAGCATAGTATAATATAGTTCGGTTTCTTGGATTTTTTCATAAGACCCTTTCAAATGTTCTTGTTTCTTGTTGTTACTAACATGTGTCTTGTGCAGGTGTAATAGGTAATGAATCATGGCAACAGTAGTGAATGTAATAACAGTAAATATAAGCCATTCATAACATGGAATTTAGAGCTTAGAATAATGGAATCAACACATAAAATGCATTATCCATCTGCCATTATGTCGCAAACAAAACCAATCCTTCATCATCAATCATGTAGAACCCTATAAGCAACATCGAAACAACAACATAAAATGTGTGATAAGACTATATTTGAGCCTCCAGTCTACAAGGGAGTCCCACCTACTAGTATTATATATCATTAGCATAGTTTAAATAATAGGCTTTATCAATACTTTGCAGGCAAAATCCTCGTTGCGATTTTAAGTCAACACACATAAAGGCTCATATAGCTTCATGGGAGAGGATATATGTAATTGTTGTTGGATTACTGAGAGGGGGGGTGAATCAGTAATAGAGCAATTTAACCATATAATCCAAGTGTTATATCAATGAAGCATTATTATCCAATAAATGCAGAGTAAATAAGCAAT
>JZKD02S1399293.1:174304-190526 GCA_000966675.3 Picea glauca
ACAATACATATTATATTACATCAATCATCAATCAATCAATCCTTTGACATCAATCAATCACTTGACATCAATCAATCAAACCATTGGCATCAATGACAACATGATCCAACATATGTAATTGTGTTGTACTGTCTATCATATAATAAAATGACTCTTCTTTGGGCTCTCATTATTTATGTATGTCTCTCTATATGTCTATGTCTATGCATGTATCTCTATGATGGATATGTAAGGTTCTATTGGTAACACTCCCTACTTTCCCCTAGATTACAATATTGGTTCTGTTGCCGGTAGTACTGAACTTGGGCATGTAGAAGTATACATAAATGCTAACTCAACAAGACATACATGAGTGGTGGGAGTGAAAAATCAAGAACTATATCAGAAACTACACAAGAAGGAATAACCTATCACTAGCCGAAGCAAGGTCACGGTTCTTTTCAGAGATGCATGTAAGATTTCTTGAAGTTATACTAGAAGCATTGTTTTAGCAAATTAACAGATCAAGTGATGTGTATATTGACACCCAATGAGGATTTAGGCATGAAGTTGACAAACGGAGAAAGAACGAACCCACATAAATGGCTCGAAAGAATTATTGAATATTATATTTTAGAACAAGCCGTTGAAGATCGAACGACCCTCGAAAAAATAAAAGAGAAATTTTACACTGAATTGCACGATGGATTTTTCTGCACTGTTCCAACACTTCTTCATAAATTCCTTCTCGATAAGGGAGTCGATGATGTCTTCGAATAACGACCAATATTAGGCACACCGTTACTGAATAGAAACTTCCAAGAAAGAGATGAAGAGTGGGAAGCATTTCTTGACGCAAAGTGTAAAGATACAAGAGAAGTTTGGGATTACTTCTTGAATAAATAAATATGGCCAACACTCACAACTTAGAGTAAGTCAGGTCAGTTGAGATTGTGAGATGCCATAAAAATAAGAAGTAGCATTTCCCAAGCCTAAATGTCGTCGAGAGGAAATAAATCCCATAAGCAATCCGCAGATATCCAGAAAATAGAAAGGGATAAAATACAACAAAAAAGAGAAGAGCTTCGTAATCAATGGAACAACAAAAATTCGAATAGAAAGATGTCAGGGGAGATTCATCCAGCCAGAGTGCGTGAGAAGTCTAATTTAGATAGAGATCGACCAGAGTTAGAAACAACAACAGCCGTGGTGACATCCGACATATGTAGCGATGCACAGCTAAATTTCCATCAACTAGTGGATGAACTAGAAAGTATTGACTACGAAGAATCTGAACTAGCTTTACATACGTCTCTCACACCGAAAACCAATCTAAGGACAAGAGAATTTCTCCAACAAAGGTTGAAGATCGACGAGCAATCGACAAGATTATGGTATAGAATGGACGACCTGGGAAACCTATAAGATGCATTGATTTTCGAGCCTAAACAAAATGAATTCAAAAATATGATTATCCAAATCAAGGACCTCATCGACTCGACCCCTCTACCACATCTAATCTCGAGAGAAGAAATTAACTATAGTCTAGAAGTGATGCAACCTTTGGAACAATGGTTAGTCGAATATAAAGATCAAAGTTCCCAAACTGAGGACGCATATTATGTACTCAAGAAGAAACAACTATTCCTTAAGTATCATCCTTTGTCGAACATAAACAAAATTTGACTAGAAGATTCAACGACTCAGATGAAAGCTTTAGTAACTCAAACACCAAGAAAACCAAGTGTCCCACCAAGAAATTCAAAATGGGATTCAATCACATCCCCATCTATGAAGGAGAGGAAGACCCAAAATGCCATTGGTTTGTATGTGAGAAGTTTTGGGATGCAGTTGATATTAAAGACAAGGATAAGAAAATGACAAAATTCGAAGTTGCGCTGTGCCATTGCGCCTTAACATGGTTCATGAAATACACTGAAAAGAAAACTCGTTCAAAGGCAGAAATAAAGAATAGTTTCTAACATTCTTTAAAATCCAGGACATCACACATCTAGCAGCTCAAAAGTTAAAAGAAATTAAGAAAATACCAGGAGATTTGGTAAGAGAATACGACAAGAGATTCAAATATATCCTAAGTCAAATCCCGTCGAGGATCGATCAGAACCTGCTACTCCAGTGGTATGTATCTGGGCTACTGCCAAGAATCATATCTTTGCTACGCTTATACGAGATAACCAACTACAAAGACGCATTACATAAGGCTCAGTGAGTCGATTCAGATGATGATATCCCATCGACTTCCTCGATGATGAAAGGAACTGAAGAAAAGATAGAACATTTGCAACAAATTATAAAAAATCTATCCATACGACGTAATAAAATATGGTGCACCACATGCACCAAGGATGGACACACAAAGGATAATTTTCCCCTAAATGAGCACATACAAACAACAGACGTCCACCAAGTACAAGCCCAAAAATAATGTAACATATTTGAATGCCTAACTGATCATAGTATACAAGATTGTCCACACAATTAAAAAACACGAAGTGGTGCCACATCTGTGAAGCCTCCGATCACCAAACTTCAGAATTCCATCTAAATGCTAGAAATTAGAATAATATACGAACAATCTACCACACAGAAACCATCGACCAAGAAAACAACTATGGTCGAAGAGATGATTCCTTTGGTGGTCATGGTCGAGGTTGAGGAGGCCAACATGGATTTGGTGGTCGAGTTCGAGGTTGGGGACGACCATATTGTGATAACTGTTGGAAAAATGATCATGATAGCACAAACTATCGTACAAAATACATAATTGATTTGAAGTTTGAGACATATGCGACATTGGAGATCACTCTTTAGAAGAGTGCCCAATAGTACTTGACAAAATTATACCTAGAAAAACTGTGAATCTACTACATGCAGTATCCAAAGAAGAGGTGAGGAACTCCAAAAACTTACATATTGTTACAAGGTCAAGTGCAGGATGAAACATCCATACTCCACCATAAAATTACCAAAGAAAAAAGGCCAACAACTTTCCAAACCCAGATAAAGAAGAGAAAATAATGAGAGAAGCTCTTAAATTCTTCAGGAATGCCACAAAAGATCAACAAAATTCAAGAAGTCGAGATGAAGACACCATCTAGGAATTTTTGTAACTACTAAAAGAAAAATAGTTGATAGGTAGGCTATTGGACCTACTCAACATATTGCGAGAATACAAAGATGGTCAGAAACCGATAAAAGATGCGAATCAACTCTCTTATAAAAACAAAGATTACGATCCGCAAGTTGACTTGGAGATAGAGGAAATGATGGTCAATGAGGTGGTCATGGATTTTGGTTCACAAGTTAATATTTTACCACAAGAAACATGGGTACGAATGGGCTCACCCAATCTAGCACCCATGATGAATTATCTTAAGTTAGTTGATCATAGATTAATAGAACCAATCAAAATATTGAGAAATGTCAACACACAAATTATGGGAATACCAACTTCGGTCGAATTTGAGGTGATAGACCTTGTCAAAGGAATTCCAGCGTATGAAACTCTTGTTGGTCGACCATGGGGTCAATGAATGAAACCAACTATCTCCCTGGAAAAAGATAGAATCAATTTGAAAGGAAGTGGGAGAAAAATAATTATTCCCCTGGATCCAAAGGAAGGAAAACCATGGATGAAGTCGTGGGATGAAGATAAAGAAGCCAAATATCTATATTAGATAAAAAATGAACAAAAATATTATATAGAACCGACCGCAGAAGGATAAATTTTGAGAGAATCTCCCATGTCGGTCGGACATGACTCTGACTCCGCCTTATACAATTGGAAAATAGAAAACTATGAAGCACATGCAAAATATTGTTGGTCTATCAAAGTTATTCCAAAGAAACATCTTAAGACATTCTATTCAATATAGGATGTACCAAAAGTATACGAAAAAATAACCCAACAAACTCCCACCCTCATTTTGACCGAAAATCAGATAAGTAAACCCTTGCGATATAGTGAACATCATACCTCTTCAACCCATGTTGAAGAGGTAGAAAAATCCAAAGGAGAGCAAGGAAGAACACAAAGTCTTGTGGAAATTTTCACAGGCTAGGCTACAAGATGGTTGGAAACACATTCCCCCCGCTTACAAACATGGACGATTGTGTCAACATACTTCGTTGAAATATTTGGCGACAAGAAACTATCCAAAGATGCAGATATTCACAACTTCAAAATCGACTACGATCCAACATAACATATTCAATGTTGCGAAAGAGAATGGTGAAGAACTGGATACAAGGATGAAAGGGTATGTCCCCATATGTTCCCAAGTACATTATATGAGATACCAAGAAAATGGTACAAGATTGAAGAAGATTGCGGTCAAACTTCCAACTGGGCCAAAATCAAAAGAAATTTTGTCGAAGAATTCAAATTTAATCCAGTAGAGGAACACTTGAAAGACACAACATGCCAAATACAAAGCTTTCTAGAAATTTCTTCACCAACTCAACAAAAAGAAAAAGAAAATATGTCGGTCGATGGATGATCGACATTGACTTGTAATTTTGTGTTGGTATAAAATAAGGAAATCTTGACTGCACAGAGGATTGACATTGAAAATATAAAATGACCAAGACAAATCTTCCAATGGAAGAAAGACCATCCAACATTGAAAAATCATGCAAAATCAGTATTAAGTATATCTACAGAACACAGTGAAGATCAATAACAACCCAACTTCCCAGAAATATTTATGAAAATTAAAGAGGGAGAACACTATCTCGACAAAGCAAAGCCACCAGAATGGATGGACGTGGAAATAAGAATGAAGGATTTCAACATATCAAATGATGGTTGACCAAAAATGGTGCACGCAGGTGATTATTGGTCTGACAAACAAACAACCGACATAGTCGGTCTACTAAAAGAGTATCAAGATGTTTTTGCACATGACTACAAGGATCTGAAAGGACTTGTGGAAGAAATGGGTGAAATGAAGGTCGAATTGATCCCAGGAGCAAAGCCAATCAAAAAATGACCATGCAAGTTAGCACATAAGTACAAATCGATCATTCAAAAAGAGATCGAAGGAATGCTAAAGGAAGGCATTATTTATCCTATTGACAAGGAGGAATGGGAAAGCCCCATGGTGGTACAACCAAATAAGCATGATCTAAAGAAGTTAAGAATTTGTGTCGACTTCCAGGGACTCAATAAATAGACTATGACAGATCTGTTCCTCACCCCGTTTGCTAATGAAATCATAAATGAAGTTACTAGTCATGAATAATATTCATTTACTGACAGATTCTTAGGATATAACCAAGTTCCAATCACAAAAGAAGATTAAGTAAAAACATCTTTCATGTCAGAATTTGGATCTTTTTCCTATAGAGTCATGTCATTCGGACTGAAGAACGCACCAACATTTTTTTCAAGAATAGTGGTCAAAGCATTCCAAGAGTACATTTAAAAAACCATGGTTGTATACTTTGACGACTAGACAATCTACAGTCTACTCAGAAATCATATACAATAGCTTCGACTTATGTTAGAACGCTGTAGACAGATTCAACTATCACTAAATATCAGAAAATGCATATTTTCCACACCTATTGGAATTCTGTTAGGACATGTGGTTTGTCAATATGGGGTGAAGGTCAACATGGCTAAAATAAAGAATATCCTTGATCTAAAACCCCCCGTAAATAAAAACAAGTCAAAATTCTACTAGGTCATACTGGCTACTACAGGAAGTTTATACGCCACTATTCAGACATAACCTTCCCAACGGATGAACCTCTACGAAAAGATGTCGAATTCAAATGGAACCAAGACTGCCAAGAATCCTTCTAATTTTTAAAGAAGAGGTTGGTTGAAGCACCAATTCTCAAATTTCAAGACTGGTCGAGAAAGTTTCATTTCCATGTGAATGCATCAAATGTAGTTGTTGGGTCAGTTTTAGCTCAACCTTATGACGACACAATGGATCACCCAAACACATATGCAAGTCAAAAACTGAATAAAGCAGAAAGAAACTATTCAAATATGGAACGGGAAGCCTTATCAATGATTTTTTCACTACAAAAGTTCTTTCATTATTTATTGTAAAACCCCTTCACATTTTTCACAGAACATCAAGCATTAAAATATTTGGTCAATAACTAGTCCATTAAGGCAAGATTTTTCGGTGGCCACTATTATTTCAGGAATGTGAATTTGACGTAATAATTTGACCAGGGAAAAAGAATGTTCGACCTGATCACCTGTCACGACTAGAAACAGGAGAAGAGATGATAGGCATCGATGAAAACCTCCTAGGCGCACACTTATTCAGAGTTGAAGTGACACATAAATATTTAGAAGAGATTTCCAATTTATTAGAATAAGGAAAGGCCTCGGAGGACCTCCCGACAAATAAAAAGAAAACTCTAGTCATGAAAGTTGCATCATTCACAATCATTAACAGATACTTATACAAAATGGGAATGGACGATGTGTTAAGAAGATGTGTGCCAGAACATGAACTGGAGGAAATCATCAATGAAGCCCATGCAGGAGCAGCTGAAGGACATTTTCAGGCCGACACAACAACCAAGAAAGTACTACAAGCAGGTTTGTGGTGGTCGACTTTGCATGAAGACTGTCGACATCAAGTTAAAAAATGTGATAGTTGTCAGAGACTTGGACGAACCTTGTGGAAAAATGAAATGCCCCTAAGTTGAATAAACCCTAATCGAGATTTTGAAATTTGGGCTATCGACTTCATCGAGCCATTTCCACAAAGGGCAAGAAGAACCGGTGCCAAGTACATAATCACTACGGTCGAGTATGCGACTAAGTAGGCAAAAGCTGAGTCGGTTGAATCCTATACCAAAGAGATAGCAACTAAATTCATCTATGAGAACATAATCACAAGATTTGGCTATCCTCTGACACTAATCAGCAACAGGGGAGCTCACTTTATAAATGAAACAATTAAATTTCTACTGGAAAAATTCTTAATCGACCATAGAAAAATGACATCCTATCACCCACAAGCAAACAAGGCAGTCGAGATCTTTAATAAAACATTACATAAGGGACATACAAATATATGTGGTATAAATAAAGATGATTGGGATAATAATATTCATGTAATCCTCTGGGAATATAGATAAACATTCAAAAGATCATCTGGAAAAACTCCATTTAAGCTAGTCTACGACCAAGAATTGGTGATCCCACTACAATTTTGGACTAATTCCGACAGGGTCGTAGCTATAGAAAAATTTGACGAAAGAAAAAACCTGAATGATCGACTATACCAATTGAACAAGTTGGAAGAAGAGAGGCTAATAACGATCCATCACCAAGAGGTTCAAAAGCAATAACAAAAATTGTGGCATGATTGTCACTTAAAGAAAAAGGATATAAAAGATGGAGACTTAGTCTTACTGTATGACTGTCGTATAAAAGGAAAACCCAGAAAATTGGAAACAACATGGTTGGAGCCTTATGTGGCGGAATACATTCGACCGACTAGAGTGGTCCAACTCAAAATGTTATTGGGGCATCCATTTAAGAAACTAATTAATGGGGCCTGTTTAAAGAAATATCAAGTATAAAGAGAAGAACCTTGTTGGCAAATATTTGCAGGGAGTTTCCAACAAGAACTGACTAAAATAACTAATTAGATTTATAAGAAATAAATCTTGCTTAAAATTAATTAAAAAAAAAAGGCAGTTGGACAAATTCAGGTATAAAAAACAAAAAATCTAAAGTATTTAAAGAGTAGCCATAACACTAAAGGAAAATTAGCAATAAAGTAAAATGGAGAGAGAAAGGAACCCATGGTCAAGCTCAAGACAAGGTAGGAGAATATATTCTCGACGTCCTACACCTTTGATCGACTTAAGACAAATACTCATAAGAAAAGAATCAAGTAAAAGGACCAGTCCAAGAGAAAGCAAGCGCAGATCAGGCGAGCAAAGATCATATGAACATAAATCAAGAGAACATGATTGACATGACAAAATATGACATCATTCAAACTCAGTGAAAATTAGCAAAGTGAACAATCAAGCAAGCCATCACCAACATCGCCTAAGTCACTCAAGTAATAAAGATGGCTCAAGAACTCCGGTTGGTCGGCTTATGTATCGACCATGATTCAACAATTGAGACCCAGTCGACCGAACCCGAAAAAGAGCTAGTCGAAGAGGCGCCGATGTCAGCGCAATAAGTACATTCAATCCATGACAAAAAAAGATGGATAATAATAACAAAATTGGAAATTATCGACGTCATAACGAAAAGTATGTCGTAGCCACCTACATATTACCTTATCACATGCAACGTCACAAAGAAATCACTAGGATTATTGCATGAGGGGGTTAACACAAGCATATGTTCAACAATCGTAGGGATATCAATGTGCAAAAGGTAATACACACATTTAAGAACTACCCAATTACAATAAGCCATATATTCTATTGTACCTCAAAGCAATTGCACTCATAACAACATGATTTGAATCAGTAACTACCTCATTTTCTTGTCCTTCACAATCTAGGGAATTCGAGCCTCGTGCAGGGAAATCCACTACCAATTCGAACTAACTTCAATAAGATGAACCTAATCTCTATATAACAAAGGCAAGTAAGGAGAAAATTTACTCTGCAGAAGTGGAATACTAGAGCGGAAACCATGAGCTAAACAAAGTTAGCAGTTGACGACCTTCCTGGATCAGGTTTCTAGAATTTAGAAGCAAGTTAGCCATCTTGTCCCATATGTGAGAAGAGGAATTTCCACTTCACATAAAGGTGTGCAGGGATCCTCCAGGGTTTCCTCAACCCATTTGTGAAGGTAGAAACAATCAGTGTTTCATGCACTAGATGAAAAAAGAAAATCTGGAAAAAAAGCTTCCAAGAAACACTCCAACACGGGAAGTAGTGACTGGGAAACCAAACCAAGGGTGACACCAAAATAGAGTACTGGGAAATCAAAAGTTTATAATGGTATGCAGGAAGCAACGTATTCACAGGAAAATGATATATTCAACCCAGTAAAACACAAGAACACCAGGAATATGAGACACAATTGATTCGACCAACGATGGAACTCCAAGCACAATAATACAGTCGAAAATAGTACCTGAAGTCGGTCGTCCATAAATATTTTGTCTCCTCTTCTTACATACTTATCTTTCTCTCTTCATCTTATACTTATCCATATTGTAATATTGTAATAAAAAATATGATTATTTTTTTGTATGACCCCCACTTGCTCGGGACGAGCAAGGAATTGAGGTGGGGGGAGATGTTGTAGGGGCTAGTTGACCCTGTCGACTAGACCTGACGGTCAACTTAGAATCTGTCGGTCAACTGACGTAGTTCGAAGTAGAAGTCAGTCATAGTCTCTGTTGATCGATTTACCAAGGCTGTTAAGTAGTTACAACTACCTAATAGAGGTATAAATAGATAAACACATGAAGGCTCAAATAACTTGAGGGGAGAGGTTATATGTAATTGTGTTGTACTGTCTATCATATAATAAAATGACTCTTCTTTGGGCTCTCATTACTTATGTATGTCTCTCTATATGTCTATGTCTATGCATGTATCTCTATGATGGCTATGTAAGGTTCTATTGGTAACACTCCCTACTTTCCCCTAGATTACAACACATACTGTGATGGGTTTGTGAACCACTAGTATCATGGGGTTATTTTCCAACAGTGCCAAATGAACCAGTGTTGCTTGCATGCTTAAAAAAAATAGAGACATAATTAATTGATGGGTAAAATAAATTGTAAATATATTAGACAAGCAATCAACAACTACATTCTTGTCATTTTATTTACAAACTCATTCGAAGGTTTAGATTGTGTCTGTGATCCCTTCCTTTGTCGATTTTCCACCACAGCTTGAAATTCAAACTTGAAGCTGAGCATCAAGTCTTCTTTTGTGGTGGCACTGTTGAATGTATCCCCCTACATCACATGTCATAAGATATGGATTTTTTCTTACTGGATGCAATTAGACAAAATTTGTATGATGATATGTATAATATGAGTAAAGTATTTGGTACTTACAATTTTAGATTTTAATCTCAAGTAACCACCTTGGCCAAGTTTTTGCTGCCCATGTTTATCTAGTATTTCCTTTGTTGCTTTTGATATGTCTGGGAGCCTAAATTTTTTTTCAAGTATGTTGTAAGATATCATGATTTTTTCTGTAGAACTAACCAAAATTTAGCATATTTAATTCAAAATACCATATATTACCTTCCAGGGCCAGGTGATGTCTTCCCTTCACTTCTCAATGCACTCTCCTTTACGTCCTTATGTATATTCTTCCATTCCCTCTCGAGAATGGCTAGAGGATGATCATACTTAGGTTTATTTTTCAAATGAACCCTATATTGATCTCTAACATATTTCAAATATGTACCGACCCTCAAGGTGATTTTAGACTTGTTGAATATATCACCAAATAGGCCGACCATATGGTCTATAAGATTATTTTTCAAACTTTATTCTAGGAATTCCCCCGTGTGCGAATGATGGGCCTGAAAATCTCTAGAGCCTTATCATGTAAGGTCCTGTAAAAAATATTGTTTCTTGAAAAATGATATGATAATTAGATTAAAATAATATAAAAGATGTAGGTTTCAATCAAATGGTAGGAACTATTTAACATATTCAAAGATACCTGGGATTTGTTATATCTTCAAGGGAACCAAGTTTTTGTCCACAAAAAAATTGATGGAGAGTGGTCTCAAGCTTTGAACATGTGCTTCCCCAGGATAAACTTGTTTTGTCTATGCAGAACCAATATCCTCATGACATTCACCTTGTAGACCCTCATGAGAATGGTCTAGCATGTGAGGTGGGGTTGTCTCATGGGCCCCAAGAGTTTCAATACTTTGAGCCATAGATAGAGAGGAAAATAGCCTTGCATGTATGTGGCTCATGCTAGGACATTGTGGGGTTTGTGCATCACTACCACCAACAACATATCCATGACCAATATGTCTCGTTGGATTCAAAATTGCCTATATAAGGAAAATGTTAGAGTATTTCTCATATAACGATATCAGAAAAAAAATTCATAAATCGATATATGTCTGAAATAGTCTTTTTTTTTATTGCACTTACCCCAAATGTTTCTCTATCCTTGCTTAAAATTTCCATCCTTTTTTTCCCCTCCTCTGTAAGTGGATTAGACCTAGCCAATTCAATGTATTCCTTATTTTCCTTTCTCAAGGACTTTCAAATTGTTTCCACCAAGTTATGGAATCATATATTTCATTCCATGTACAACATCCTTCTCCAATGGTGTGCTCATCTACATCAACAAATAAACATGTTATTTCAATTATTGTAAGGAGGAATTGATATGAAAATCATTGTTATTCCTTCTTTGAGCTAGCCAGTGCCTTCCTACGATCACCCTGCCACATTATAAGATGCATGTCAATTAAGAATGCTAGAAAATAATCTAAGAAGCATGAGATATTAAAATGTATGTTAAATATATAAAATGAAAACATTAATTACATGTTTGGTATACTAGTAGAACATATTTACCCCCATAATAACAGTGCTTCCATCGATTCTATTCAAATTGTAATCGATCAACAACTCTTCCCCTATAGCTATTGTTTTCACTGCACATACAAATATTTGATTTCCTTCACGCCCCTCAAATATACAATTGGGTTGTTTTATTGTTGTCTCAGGTCTTGTACTGTTAATAAGCCCTGCAATATTTCCCAACACCTTTGGCCTTATATCAATATACACCATCACTCCTTTATTGTGATCATTGTTTTTTAGCTATATATAATTTGTAACGACTGCATATATTCACATACTTGGCATATATCAGACCAACCTCAACCAATATCCATAGTTGTAGCATGGCCTGAAATACTCCATCAAATCGACAAGTCCTCCATCTTTCACCTTTATGCAATCCATGGAGAATAGACCCATACCATGTATGGATGATGAAGCAATGCGATAAATCCTCTCATTGACACATAAGTCAGTGCCCAACTGAGGAATTTCATTGGGTTCCCATGGTATCAATAGATGTTTGTACCTCAAAGGAACCTCGACGTCACCTATGCTCTCATTTTCATAAGAACATGAACCTCCTTCAACAAGAAAGAATTCCATGTCCGTACAAAATTTTCTTCTCCTCTAGTTGATTTTACCTTGTTAGATGTGTTGGCCGTCGTAACACTTCCCCCCTCCCTCCATAAATTCCCTTGCTCGAGGATGATAGGAATGATAGGTACCTATTAGGTTGTACCTACACTCCATCAAATGAGAAAACATAGTTAGCAATGATATGATTGAATTTATCCACATCCTTCACCTAAATAGACATCGTCAAAATACATGTGCCAAGCATGATCATAATAATCACATGTGAACATTGGGATTCAATACACGATTCACACTTTTTTCTTTGGTGAAGATGGAATAAGTGTCGAAATAGGACTTGGATGGAATAACGTTTCATACTAAAGGTGGGGCTTGTAAGTTTCACCTGCAAGTAGGGTACATTCAAGGCACAAATCTGCTCAATGAATAAGTGTCTAGGAATAATGTCAAATGCCTTCCAAAAGTCAGAGAAGAAACAATAGACCTTTGAGGATCTATGTCTAGCCTTCTCAATACTAGCATGTAGGGTGCATATGTGGTCGATGGTATGTAGTCACTCTTGAACCGGACATAGCCTATAGTTATGAAACCATTCCTCTCAAATTTTTCATATAGGTAAATATCAATAGTTGTTGCATATTGTATTGCTAAATAATATTTCCTAGTCAACAAGTTGATTGTTTCATTGTTGATATTGCCAATGTTTTTGTTTGTTTGTTAGAAATGTGCCCGTAACTTGCATGGACAACATTTTTAACCATTGGGTAAGAAACCACAACTCAAGGGCATATAAGCTATCAAAATCACCAGGGGATCACACTTGTCCTGGGTCACACCAACCCTTAACATGGATGGATTTTTGGGTGTCTCCTCCTGACTAAACTCACCATAAGGGTATTGGACTCGTGTTGCCTTGCAAATGAAACCCACATCTTAACCGATTGAGCTAGCATGAATTCACATAATACCAATGTTTAACCCCAACCTAAAACCATTTATGATTCCTCAAGTCCTTTTGAAAGTTTGAAAACTATCACTAATTTTTAATGTACTATATGAAATGATCTTGTGTTGTTTATAGTCTTGAAAGTTGTTGTTAGTGTGTGTAAAGATGCTTATCACTCTAGATTGCACACCCTCCAAAAGTTTGTGCAGTTGCAATATTTTCCAAAGGTCACACTCTAGAGAATTAGTTTAAATAACTTCCAGGAGATATAATATTCCCACACACATTTCATTCAAAATCCCTTGTATATATGTAGGTTTGATGTTTAGGATGATCTACTTGACCTTCTAGGGATGGTACTTCTTTAGTTTCATGTTCTTCTCCTCATGATGATGATTTTGGTGCTTTTGAAAAGCACACTATAGGCATTGTCTTGAATCTAATGAATAAAATGGGATATGATGGAGGACGCCTTGGAACCAATGGCCAAGGAATTGTGAATCCCATCGAAGTGGTGGAACTACCTCAATATGCATGATTGGGATATGCCAAAAAGGAAGTTGGAGAATGCTCCAAACCAATGGGGAAATAATCTCCAAAACCATAGAAGCAAGAGAGTCCTCAAGTGACAAGTTTGAATCAGAGAAGGATGAGATCACATCATACCATTCCGATGATCATGATTACAAGTCACCTCAAAAGGGAGACGAGAATTACAAAAGGGGAGCTCATGCAAGTTCTCCTCGCAAAACCTACACCAGAGACAACCAAGTAAGGTATAAAAAGTCTCATTATTCAAATCTTACTTTTGATTACAAGCAAATTAGCAATGTAAAGCAAAGTTTATGGTGTAGAAAAATCTGTACATTTTGTGGTTTGAATAACCATGTTTCTTCTAAGTGTTGGAAAAAAATGGCTTTGTACATGAAGGTTATGGCAACCATGAAAAAGCCAATACATGAAGACCCTTCTCCACATTAGGAGAAAAAGAAGGGCATGCAAACATGGGTAAAGTCCTTTTGAAAGTTTGCAAACTATCACTAATTTTTAATGTACTATATGAAATGATCTTGTGTTGTTTCAGTATTGAAATTTGTTGTTAGTGTGGTAAAGATGCTTATAACTCTAGATTTCACACCCTCCAAAAGTTTGTGCAACTGCAATACTTTCCAAAGGTCACACTCTAGAGAATTAGTTTAAATAACTTCTAGGAGATATAATATTCCCACACACATTTCATTCAAAATCCCTTGTATATATGTAGGTTTGATGTTTAGGATGCTATACTTGACCTTCTAGGGATACACTTTCGTTCCACGTTTCATAGTGTCATGTGTCACATGCCATTTGGCATTTTCCTCTTAGCTCCTCTCTTACTCTACATGAGTGGCTTGTGTACAAATCTAATATTAACAATGTTATATATATAACAATCACAACAATATTTAATATAACTAAGCATATGCATTAGGATTGTGATGCAACCAAGTGGTTGTTCTCACCATATGGGTGGTGTTACCACTTGAAAATGTAAAATCCTATTTGCATTTTCAGAAGCATTATTAACAACAACATTGCACAACTTTTTTTGGATTTTCATTTTCTATTTTTGGGTTAAGAGGTTGGTAGAAGGAACATTCTTTGAGAGTTCCCTACATCGAATAAGGACACATGACACTTAGATTTCTCCTTCAAAAGTCAAAGGTACAACACCTTCATTTTAAATTGTTGAGTCCACCTTGTACAATTATCAACAAGACTTAACCATATTTTGGGGAATGCTCATCCTTTCAAGGTTTGATTAGTATTTTATGGATAAATACATGGTCAAAATGGTTCACATGATACACCCTATTAAATGCACATATTCCTAGAGTTCCCTATGTGAAGAGGTTATGTTATTTATTGGGCACATATATTGAGGAGTCACAAGGGTGTCTTGAAGAACTTCCAAAACTACTCTTGTACAATTATTGAGTGTGCACTATTTTTAATATGTGATGTGGTTAAGGTACACTCTTTGAGGAGCACTCCACTAGGATTTCTATTGTACATTATTGATACATTGGTTGAGGAATGGAGCTATTTAATGAAGGTAGCTAGATCTAAGGGGTTCCAAGAAGACCCTAACCACTATTTACACATTCTCCAAGGTTGCACCACCTATTGAGGCATGCCATAAATGTTTCAATTGGTTAAAGGGTCCAATACGAGGGGTGTCCTAGCTAGAGAGAAGACAAGTGGTAGCCATGACCTATTCTAGGCAATTAAAAAAGTTATTTACGAAGCACTCAGTTTAAGGAAATGAAAAGTGGCATAGTGAAACATTTTCGCAGTTTTCAAAGAGCAGAAAATAGTGTTTAAAGATTGAAAGTTGACACATGGAAAAAAGGACCACCTCAAGTCATATGATTTACTCAAAGAAGATAAGGAAGTACAACACTCTACCATAGAAGATTCCAAGACTTGTGCATAATATTTTAATGTTATTTCTTAGAGAGAAATTTGGATCTAGATATTTCTAAGAGTATATTTTAATTAAAGGTTGTTAGAATGAAAACTATAAAAGAGAAAGCACATCTCACTTGCAAATCATAAGTAAAAGTGGATACAAATCTTCTTGAAAATCACAAATTGATCCAGCAGGATCTCCACATGGAAGATTCCTACTTTGCACACCATGTGATAAATCATTAAAAGTTTGATAATAGGTGGCAAAGAAAAATTAATGCTCATGAATGAATTAATTAAATTGTAAAAATGATTAATAATTAAAATGTGTATGAGAAACTCATGTATTAGTCATGCACATTGGAAAAATGATTAACGACTGAAGTGAGTTTGAGAATCTCACGTATTATTCAAAAATGAGAAATTAGTTTTATGTGAGAATCCAACTCACAAATTAGTTTCCTAATTTTAATGGGAAATTAATTTTATGTAAGAATCCAACTCACAAATTAGTTTCCTAATTTTAATGGGAAATTAGTTTTATGTGAGAATCGAACTCACAAATTAGTTTCTTAATTTTAAGGGGAAATTGGTTTCTTAGTCTCAAAGAGGAAGTTAAGGGTTTCATGAGTTTGTTTGGACTCTTCCTCACTTTATTACAAGTGGTTTCCTAGTCTCAAGGAGGAAGTTAAGGGTCTTCCAAGTTGGTTTAGAA